>JAJHUR010136476.1:9096-44095 GCA_027495735.1 Lutjanus campechanus
ACCCCCCCCCCCCCCTCCCTCTCTCTCCAACATTGCTGACGTTACTCTTGCTCTTTACAACCTCTCTGTGTTACATGCTACTCTGGTGTAGAACATTACTGCCACCTTGTGATTTGTATTAGTAACAGCACACAATCTTAACTTTTAATACCACAAATGAATTATTCCACATTCACAATGTTCAAGCTTTATAACTTTATGCTTTTAGTGAATGACTAACTGTATGAATTACTGTATCAATGAACTAAAAATATAAGACCTGGTGGCTTTAAAGAGAGTGATATTTAGCTTATGTAATGCAGCTAACGTTTGGATGAGGTTTTCTCACAAAGGCAGAAAACGATGAAAATATCTAAATAATTAAAAACAATATTAGTTGGCTAAAATACAGTTAGCTGCTGATTCATATTAATACATTACTTAGCTTCTGTGCTGGTACTCCTGCTGCTCCTGCAAATTGGGGGCTTGTTGACCGCCATCTACTGTAGGTAATACAATGACTTTGGATAAGTTCATCATACAACTACACTTAAGAAATTCCCTTTAAGGCACTCTCATATGCTCTCTTTTGCTAATGAATATTTTTGTGGTAACCTGTCAGAAGGTTAATGTATTTATAATTACATTTAACCTCTATTTAAACATCAAAACAAATCTTTCATAGCAGTTTTTTTCTTTTCTTTTTTTTAAATTAAACTATTACTCAACACACTTGTCCAACCTGTGCCAAAGAATAAAGCATCCATATTTCACACCTTATTCTAATCAGCACTTGGAGGTAGAAAAGCACTATTTTTCAAATTGAATAAAGACAGCGTGTAAACACAAAAAGGAAATTACAAGTCAAGACACCAGTCTGAATGAAGTCTCTGAATACTGACCATTTCAATGACACATTTAGCTTTGAAGTCTGTTAATAGTATTTTCTTTTCTGCGTAATTGAGACAAAGTCCTCTCAGTGCATTGCAGAAATAATTATACAATCAAGGCTGGTCAATTCAAGACCTGCCTATTACTGTGTTTAATATGTTTTATTCTTCATTGATTTTACCAGGTTAAAACATGAGACATGTTTTTGCTTTCAAGTCTAATCCCAAGGCAGTCAAGTCTTAAGGAATTCATCTCACAGCATTCAAGCCTGAGTTATGCCTTCAGTCCCTATATTTGTAAAGTCTTAGTCTGAGTTGAAAATCTAATACACACAGAAATATGTCATTAAACGGGCAAAAGCTTTAGCTGAAGCTATGATTACATGTTAACATTTAAAATTTATTCTTCCCTCGTCTTTAAATTCTGAATCCAGCATTGTGTTGATGATATAGTGGAGCTGCTGCAGCACATTGTGCTGTATGTACATACGTGGGCGATGCAGAGTGGGCACAGAGCGGCGTGGTTTGCCTGCAGCGCGGAGCGGCTTTTTTTGAAAAGTCAAAGCATCAGCGTCCCCTCTCACCCCCAAGATAGCACTCCATCTCTGGAGTGGAACACATGCTAATGGACCATAATGCAGCTAATGGGCAGCATTAACCACATTGTTACAGACACTCATATTAACATTATGGTGACAAGGAAAAATGCACCGGTTTTAGCCCTATGGAGTGAAATGCACAAGGTTTTCTCGCAGCGTGTGGGGAGGGGCGAACAGAAACCCTAAACAAGCTGGGAGCAAAATGATTACAGAATGTTTTGAGGAGTAAAAAAAATTGATGCAATAAATTCTGCTTTGCATACTTATAATTTTCATATTTTTGCCTAACAGGATAAAACCACCTACAGATAATTTTGCTGTGTTCAAAGCAGGACTTTCCAAATGTATACATCTTTTCAAACGTACAGTATGTGGTCATCAGTTGTGCTTGCTTATTGTTGAATTGCAGCAAACTACTATGTCTTTTACTGTTGAATAACTTCTTGATGTGTGAGTGAACCGAACTGACTTGTGCATGTTTGTTCTCTTTTGCACATTGACGTTATAAGAAAAGTTTGTTTTATTCCATTTTTAGGGTGTCATTTTGACATCTAACCTGGAGCGCAGATGAAAATGAATTTTGTAGGCTCATTTACAAATTTCTCTTTTTTGTGTTGATCAATGAGAATTGCCCCTGACAAGCAAAATAATACAAACAGTTACTACTTTGGGTAATTTTACTAGACTTGATTCTGTTTCAAAAAGTGGTGAATGTTTTCATATTTTTTCCAAGTCAAATGAAAGCAAATGCCTTTGAGATGAAGGGAAACACGTTTTTGGGTAACAGCATGTTACAGAGAGTGGGCACATCAGGAAATTGGCCCAGCATTCACTATAATCACAATCAATTTTTTGACAGTTGAAAGTTAAGATCAATTGGAAGAGGTATAAAAGAGGCAGTATGAGGTCCTCACGCAGCCTGACTCAAACCAGGCACACCGCTGTAACATTGCACGTCACAGCCTTTCCCAAACTTAGGGAACCAAAATGGGTCACAGGCCCATTTTTATTCTGTGGCCAATTGGCAGAGTAAAACGCATAATAATGCTACCTGAAAACGTGTTCACGCTCTCTAGCTGAGATAACATTGAGAGCGACATCAGTGATTTCCTCACTCTCAATTGCGTGCATGAAGTCAAAATGAAAAGTGCAAGGTAGAGTCTATAAACACCGGCTTCACCATAGCTGATTGAAATGAAAAGGATAGGTGTTTTAGGTGGGGAGGTGCTCAGTGATGAGAGCTTCAAAAATAAACAAATTTGACAGATATCTCCAAACAAAGCATTCTCAGCATCAGGACAAGTCAAAGGAATTTTTCACTGTGCAAAGAAGAAACTTTCAAAGGACAGAGCTTTGACTGCAGAAAAGAATGTCAGTCATGTGGTTTGTTGTGTTCTTTATCGCTAGTATATAAATGTAGGTGTTACGGCAAGTTACCCAAGGAGACACCAAACCTGTCTTTTGTGTCTCCAGCTGAAAAAGTTTGGGACCTCTGCACTAACCCATCAAGATAGATAGAACTGCTTATTACTTCAAATATATACAATTAAAAAGAACAGAATTTATTTTATTATTCAGAGACGACTGACAGAGAGCCAAACTGTTAATATGATCCACTAATACTCTTGTCCTTCTATGTCATATTTCATCATAATAATGATGTTGGTGTTTTAAATAACACACACAGCCTCTTGTTTATTGGCGAGGTCCTTACCTTGCAGAGCCTCCTTGGCTCGATCCAGCTCCTGCTCCTTCTGGGCCAGCTGCACGCGGAGCTCGGTGGCGGAGAGCACGTCGGCTGAGCAGCCTCCCTGGGTCTCCTCCAGGTCCTTACTCAACATGTCCTTCATCTGCCGCAGCAGGTGCACCTCCTCCTGGAGCTGGGCCACCTCCTCACGCAGCAGGACTACAACACATACAGAAAGAAAAAGGAGCTGACACCAAAAACATGGACCAATGTATTCTTAGTTGTATCCTTAAGAGTGCATCGGTCTTTAAGCCAAAGTAATAATGTAATTCCGGTAGCAAGAGGAGGGTCATATGCATACTGGGATCCAATCTCACAGAGGTGGGTTAGCTTTGAAAAGCTACCCGACTGCAGAAACAGTTATGTCTGAAATGCAAAATCGATTTAACATCACCATAGGAGGTTATGGTTCCGTTTGTAATTGAGATAACTGCAGAGCTAAATTACTGTCGGTAATAAGCATCACAGGGGTAGGTGGGGTCCAGGAGATGAATAGAAACAAGACATTGATATTATAATGAAATTTGTCTTTGTAGCTGCCTGTTGAACCTGCGTCTGTGTTGGCAGAAATTATGAGAAAAGGAAGGAGGTGTATCTATCTAATGTTCAGTGACTGGTGCTTTAAAGAGCTCCTCCCTGCCGTTGTCACAAAGAAGCAAACAATGAAATGAAAACAGCAGCAGAGAGAAGTAGACTTTTCCTCACAATTTGGCTCACTGGAACTGTGCTTTCAAAGCAGCAAAGAGAGAGGACTTCACACGCCTTTAAAACAAGCCACAACGGATAAATGTCACACTTCCAATTTCTCACATCAAACCTCAAAAGAGAAATATTCAATCTAAAAATATGTATTTTTTGCACACAGAATGTGCTTTTCTAGGTGGAGCATATGGAGAGTAATTTATATAAGGATGAGTAGAGTCATTCTGCTCAATTTCATGCATCCTCGGGGCAGGGGGGTGGTGGGGTGAGGAAAACTGCTCAGCCCCATCTCGCATGGCTCCACTATCAAGTGCCTCGCATAAATCACACCTCATACTCCCATATCCCTGCTCCAATATTACTGCCTGAAAAACTAAAATCAATCAGAGATGAATGGAAGAACTGCAAAGAGTAGACTGAATCTGACAAACTACTGTGAGAGGAACAGACAAATTAAAGACACAATACAGATTGCATTTTGGCTTTTCAATAAAGGTAGGGTGAGTATTTTGAAGGGAGGAAATGTACAGTAAAGATCAACATGCAGAGATAGAAGTGGATTCCAAACAGTGTTTGCTAGTTCAGCAGAACAGCAAATGTTTTACATTCTGCAGAGCATTAGTGGAAATAATCCTCTCATACACCAAGTTTGCCCACATTGCCTGTTTAATACTGTACGGTGTCTTTCAGCATAATTACACCACAGCATCAGTGAGATTAAGAAATCTGTAAAGAATCATTTAGAAAACGTTAAGCAACTTTACATTTGTACCAAACTATGTCTGGCTCTTATAGTCCAGTATTCTCCACTTAAAATGAACAATAATTGAGTCACTTGTTGCCAAGTTGTTGTTATTTCAGAGAGGACAATAAACTAAGAGCATCTTTCTATAGTGCAACTAGTTTCCTGTGCATATGAAAAACAGAGTTTGAATCTTATCATTCCTGTAAAATTATACTAAAATGTCTCTGCCAAGCAAACAAAGTACAGAGAAGTGGAAGTCATTCTTGAAATCATTTGGAGTGAATGCATGGTTTTGGTCTCTTTTGAGAAGTAGCACTCTAAAGTTTTTAGGGTCACTGTATAAGTGCTACTGGCATTGAGTAATAGAAGTTTGAACACACTTAAGTAGAGGGTTTTTATTTCTGCCTGAAATTTGTTTTTTTTTTAAGATGCCTGCAGATAACCTGTGGCTTGTATTTTTTGCTAGAAAACACAATGAAACCTCAACATTCAGCCTTACCTAGTCCCGGTTTGAATTTGATAACAATACCACAGAAAACAAACATGTGTTGACATGTGACCCCAAGCCCATGTTTGAGCATAACTGAAGTATAAATACAGCATATTATAAGGGTATAAATCACAAGTTGCATGTCATCTTTTTTTGGGATTTCAAAGCACCAGTCATCAGAATAATCTGCTACAACTGGCTGCACTTCCTTTTAACGTGAACTATCACTGGATATCACTAATATGTGGGCAGAAACAAAGACAGGTTAAAAAGTAAAAGACTTGGATATCTGAAATGATGCAACAGCAGTTTATTATTGTCATAGTAGAGTACAAAGTCTCATAAATCAAATCCTCATAATGCCTGATCAGGAATTAATCTATGTTGCCAGTGCAAATGTTTCTGTTATTGTCACAATGAACAGCTATAGCTATCGTTTTTTTCTAATGCTGAAGGTCTAGTATAAAAAATTGGATGGGTCGCACTGGAAACAATCTCTACATAGAAACTCTGAACAACAGTCTGATCCAAAAAGCTGAATTTGTTCATTGTTTTGTTTGGAAAATAATGATTCTTCTTTTGTGCAATTAAGACATTTAATAGAAAAAAAAGACCAAAAGCCATTATTTTGTGTTTCTGTCTTGTCCAGAAAACCTGATGCTCTAATCCTCCCCATGACAATAATACCTCAAACAAGGACCTAAAATATAGCCAAAGTTTTGAACCAGCCCCTGAAGTGAAGATGACAAGCTTCACAAAGGCAGTATCTATTTATACTGTGCATGTGTTAATGTTTTTTTTCTTCTTCTGTAAATTCCCTGAATGTGTCACTGGTGACACATTCATTGCTGTTGTATGTTGTTGACTGACATGTGACTCACATATCATCGTGTTTTATGTTGTGGTTCTGCAGTGACACTAACAGTTGATTCCTGACTCATCTTACAGACGACCTGGTGTTATTCTCACATCTTCCCCTCCTGCATCCACTGTTGTGATTGATATGTTACTCGATTAAACTAGACAGTTCAACACTACAATGCACTGTAAACTATAATGGAGGATATGTGGTGTATGGCAGTGATTCTCAAAGTGGGCTCTGTGGCACTATGCCAGGAGGTCTGTGAAAAGCTTTCAGATCCATTCATTTAAATTGATATATAACATAAATAAGTGAATTTATTTTTAAATCCCAAATAATTCAAAGATCATGTCATGTGTCAAACTCAAGACTCATGGGTTGATTCCATCCCAGCACCTCATTTTATGTGGCCTGCAAGAGCTTGAAAAGAATATAATTTGCACAATACAATTCATGCTACATTACTACTACGTTATTACTCAAGCTACCTTATATATTAAAAATTTAAAAATAAAATAATAGTTGTACACTTGAATGTTTCATTGCCATTATTTTTCCTAGACTTTGGCTTTCTGGAGCCATTTATTAATTATCAAGTTATTATGATGATGGGAATCTCCAATACGTCTCCATTGATTTGGACTGGTAGCCAAAGTGTCCTATATGCCTACAGTGTCTTGCCAATAAGGCGATGAAGCCAGCCAAAATGTGTTTTATTTAGCTCATGAATAAACTAAGGGTGAAACACTTTGTCTTGATATGTGTATCTGTATATGATCTGAAATTCTAATCAAATTAACTCCCTTCTCTTGATTTGTCTTACACTTTTTTTTAAGGTACAGTGTAAAATGTGTTACCTGACATTTATTACCAACAAATCACCCACGACTAACCAAAGGAAGCTAAAAACTGACCTCACCTAAACCTAGAAGGCTAAAACATTGGTTAAATTGTTAAGATACTATAAATAGAGACATATGTCAAGTGTGAAAATAACAGTGGAAACTAAATAGATTTACGAGTAGAATAACTGGTTATAAATGTTGATTTGAAGGGGTATTCTGTGTTGAGATGGTGCAAATACTTTAAATACACGTCTAATATTTTTCTTTAACATTTCTCTTGTGTTGTTCTTTCACACTACTAAGACTACAGAAGTGTAAAAAATTTGGTACATCAAATTATTCCAGGGTACATCCATGAGTGGGACCTTGGTATATTTTCCATCTTGTAAACACGTCCTTGGTGTATGCAGCCTTGCTCTGGTACATTTTAGCAGCACATGGATCACTTTATCGCTCACCTTTCCTCCCCTGAAACTAAAATGAACCTTTAAGACCAGTTCACTGCTCATACAAGGTGCACCTGCTTCCCAGGGCTTTAATTTGTGTTCACTGACTAAATGTAAGTGGCTGAGGATAAGGGCTGCCCGCTAAATAACCAAAATGAAATGTAAAAGAGGTTATTAGGAGAAGGGTCGTCAGAAAAATGTTGGCGAGTGGAGTGTCATTACACAGAGGTATACTTAATGGACCTGATAATAGAACCACATTTTACGGAGCAACTCAAGCAGCAACGGCCTTATTGGCAAACCAAAGAGTCGGCCCGTTCTGGAAACAAGCGACAGCAAGATACAGTTCACTGGTGTTTAAAAATCCTATAATAGTCACAGACTCGATTACTCATTCATTAAGTTTGCATGTATTGATTGTGCAAAGGCGGCAAAATAGAGAGTCATAAATAAAGGGCAAGGGCATTGAAAATGTGGGTTTTATCTTTAATAGCCAACCCATAAATTGTGGCTATCAATTATGGTTTATATGACATCTACTCCCTTACAGATTTATGTAAGTTGCTTCTTTGATAAGTGGGGCCTCACATCGGTACAAATGTTTGAATACAAAACATAAAGACATTGTGTTTGTCTTGAGCTTATCCACATCATTACCTTTCACAGAAAATTATAATAACCAGCATAAACATTTATTTCACCACTGCCACAAAGAGAGGAAACTTCACTTGTTATTGAATTTCCTGCTGTTTGTCACAGTGGGACATTGCAAACCAATAAATAAATACCATGCCATCAAGGTAACAGATAGAGAAGATGGTAAATTGGATGCCTCCAAGAAGCTGTCTGTTGACTGTTAAGTCCAAACTTGCCATAGAAAAATAGAATTTAGTTATGATGCAACATTGCGCTTATTCGAACTCCAAGATAACATATCAGACTTTCTGCATCTCTGACTATCTTTTAATACAGGCGAAAAACTCTGATTGTGCTCCACAGCCTTTGACTAAAACTTTCATCATTATCCACCATGCTGGACTGCCTTCTGTTTATTATGGTTTTAATCTTTGTGATTTATTTTGAAATAGTTTTTTATCCTTTAAATTTGAGTTTTAATGTTTTATGGTGTTCATTTTAATGCATCATGTGAAGCCCTCTGAATCACTTTGTGAGTGAACTGTGGTATACTCATAAACTTATGTTTCTTTAGTGAGTTTGATGACTATCTATGGCAAATTTACTTTTACATGCATTGCATTCAACCTCTCCAGGAGAGCATGAGAGCTACAGTAGATGTCCTCAAATTGTGAGTGAATCCCAAGTGTGAACCAATGGTGACATCACCCATTGGTTTCTTGACTTTGGTTTTGAAGCCTTGCGTTTGGCATCATGGGGGTCGATATCTTGTCTGTTTTGTTTTTTTTTTTTTCAACCACAGCATGCACTGTACCGATGAGAGCATGAAGCTGGTGGGTGACCCACTGCGACAGCTTGTTCGCTCAACAGGAAATAAT
Source organism: Lutjanus campechanus (assembly GCA_027495735.1). NCBI lineage: Eukaryota > Metazoa > Chordata > Actinopteri > Lutjaniformes > Lutjanidae > Lutjanus > Lutjanus campechanus. The sequence continues at coordinate 17,916 of JAJHUR010136476.1, forward strand.
GACAACCTGCCTATCCACAACGTTTCTCGCATTCCAGCTAAATAGTACACTGAAATACTGTATATTTCTGAAAATATTTTAGGAGAGGAATAGGCAATGTAATACTGAACCGTATTTGATCAGCACCATCTAGTTTGATAAGTTTGCTCTGACTGACTGAACCCTGTGTTGCACTGGACAGACGCAATGAGAATGACTTGTCAATCAAAATGAAGCCCCGCCCTAAAGTAACCCTGCTTTATCATCTATTTTACTCCCAATGGGACCATAATTTACAAAATGAACATCTTGCTGTAACGAAGAAGACTTAAAACTTACTATTTTATATATGATCTGTGGTGCATTCCTTACAAACAAACAACTAAGAGCATTTTCACTCCTACAGTATTTAGATGTTTTGAAATCTCAGTATTGATTGATTTTGATTCATCTAAGTATCCTGCACCATATGGTTCCCAGCCCATATGGGCTTACAATCACTAAGCAGCAACAACAGCCAATATGACTACATGACAAATTATAATATAAAATTCCAGAAATTCAAAACATTCAATCTCCAAGACAGAAACATTATGTTGCATACAGCGTTCCCTGTCTTAATTGCATTTTAAAAAAATCTAGACAAAAATCTCCTCATTAAAGAACCTAAGCAACATACTGTGTCACCTCGGTCGAGATAAGCTTTCTTCCTCCGTGTCCTGATTTCACTCTCAACCGTGAAAGACTTAACAACCACTGTCCAACTGAACTTTATTAATTTTACCTAAGAAGTATAGTTTGATTACTTTGTTTCAGTAACTTCAGTTACTTGATTGACTCACTCTGGTCCACCTTATACCTGATTAAAAAAAAGGAGAAAAAAATGTTTGAACACAATCGGTTTTAATTACTATTTTAGTCACTGATTCAGTTACTGTTTCTTCTTAATTGTAACTGTTTCATAAATAAATGTGTCGCTCCAAACTGCACTGAAAATACAAGCCTGTTTCTGATTCGAATACGGCAATCGACGTTAACATTGACACACCTACATACACAACATATCTCACAGTAGACACTTTGTTTCAACATCATGACAGTGCGTAAGCACACGTGATGAAACAGAGAGTTTGTGCCGGTGCCACCTCTCATTTTCTGAATCTGAATGAATTTGAATACCTAACAATTAAAATGATATGTGTTCCATGACGTATGGCTATAACTATTTCATAAGTAATGATAAATTTCTCTACTGTCCCAGAATTGTCTCCCTCCCACACTGTATCTTTGTTTCCAAGGTGACATTTTTATTGTCCCCGAAACAATGGGACATTCTCAACCTTGAGCATCATCTTCAACAACACCAAGATCACAGAGAAAACACCTACATTGCACTTTGCAGCTTTATATCTGCCTACCTCAACTGCCAGTGGTTCCAGTTCTTAACTGGGCAAAAAGGGATCTCTGCCCTAAGTGTTGGGTCGACAAAAGCTATCATGAAAAGTATATCATTTATACTACCGAACATGTTAGAATGTCCATGTAAAGTTAGGCTGAATATATTATGTGCAGTACATTAATTTACAGAAAACAGAAAAAGACTTGTGCTCAGTCAAATCCCCGCCTTCCAACTGTGCCTCCAACGTGTGTGATACAGAGAATATGTTGCAGACAAATATACTAATTCTCACCCCTTCTCAAAGATTCATGAGGACACAGATGCTTCGAGATAAAAATAAACCTATGGAAAATATGGAGAAGATTTACATTTTACACCCTCAGACTGTGGCTCCCTGATTTAAATTAAACTCTTGGTGACTTGGTTATATGTCATAACAATGAATAAGACAATCAGGCGGCCTGCACTGAAAACTGGTTGCAGCGATGAAATTCTTACACATTACTGCAAGAAGACCCTTAACATCTGTGATAGGAAATGCAAGATTAGCTGTCTAAGTATGCCACACTAGTTATTAGAGTGTGTGAGGTGGAAACAGATATGTTATTGTCTCCTCCAGCTTTCTGCAGGCGAGCACAGCGCTGGAGCACTCTAGATAAGACAGTCAGAGGTTGTGGTGGGGGTGGGAGGAGGGGGAGGGTGAAGACAGCCCCCTATTTTTCAATGTCCGCATCGTCTCTTGGCAAGAAGCAGGAAATGTAGCTCTGCATTACAAATGACAGTCAGAGTGGGAGCTTCCTGATAAGTGCAATCTCTCCCGCTCTCCCCTCCAGGACTCTGGGACGTGCAGCTCATTCCCATGGAGGGTCCTCCCTGCAACATTTGTGTCATGGAAAGTGTGAGGTTCATAATTTAGCATGCCAATGTTTCTGCAAATTAACATAATAATCTTGCTTCTTGTTTGAGTTTTTAAATTTTGCTTCCAAATATTTGCAGTGCTAATTTTGTTGACAATTTTAGTCTACAACATTTTTTCACTGATGAAAATGAGTCAATAACTAAAAATTTTTTTTTAAATTATTTATTTATGATGAGAAAAACTGTGACAAAATTAATTTTTATCAACAAATAAAAATGTTTGAGAGGCACGACTTGGGGAAGAGATCCTATCTCTTTGTGTGGTCGGGAGGTTAGCTGCACACAGTTGAACAGTACTGATCTACTCTGGAGGTTAACTGGCCTGAACTTGCTGCATGTCTAAAATGTACAGAAATGTCAACGTTTGGGAGAAACAGAAGAAGAGACACAAGGACAAATTTCACATTTGGTGAAATCACCCATAAAAACACAACAAACTTGAAGCAACATGAGTCATCCCAAGATTAATGTAAAGGTAAAAACACTTAAAGGGCGACCGCATCTGCATTTTTTCTGGGGTTTTCAAATGGAAAACACTTTAACTAAACATGTTAGATTTTAGTTGAGTAAGACTGTGTCCAAAATTCCGTACTAACATGCTATTTCACAGACTAAAGCAGTATATGAGATTAGAGCTGCAACGACTGATCAAATACTCAATTATCAATTGATTATTAGATGAATCGCCAGCTATTTTGATAGTTGATTAACTGGTTAGAGTTTGAGCTTTTAAGAAAAAAAAAAGTGAATATTTTCTGGTTTCTTTACTTTTCTATGACAGTAAACTGAATATCTTTGGATTATGGACGAAACAAGACATTTGAGGACCTCACCTTCAGTTCTGGGAAAACCTGATTGACATCTTCACCATTTTCTGGCATTTCATAGACCAAAAAAAATGAATTGATTAACCGAGAAAATAATTGGCAGATTAACCTACTATGAAAATCTACTACTATGGCAAAATGAGATATTTCCTATATGTCTGCAACCTTTGTATGAAACCAATAATACATGTGATGCATACTATTTCTTGGGAAATATTACAGTGTGCAAGCACTGGACACTACATCAGCAAACATACCCCACAATGCAATGCTGTAGTGATGACAACAACAACAGACAGTAGCAGACAGTGACTAGTGCGACTCTGTTCAACATCAATAACGGTTTAATTTATCTGTGAGCAAGATTTCACCAATATATATTTTTTAAACTAGTTCATCATTGGCACGGGTTACCACGGTTACGTGTCTCCAACTGACAAGGAGGCTCTCAGGATGTGATGTTATGATATGATGATATTTAATCAAATAAAACTAGACTAAACATAAAATAAGTCAGATGACTAAAATGTGACCAGAAGTTCCAGAACTAAATGGCATTTTAGTCAAAAGACTATGACTAGAAGTAAATCAAAATTTGCTGTCAAAATTGACATAGATCTTTTTGGACAACATTTTCTCCTTTTTATTTTGCACTTTGCAGCAAGTCTTAAGATTTAACACTATAAAATGACTTGTGTAACACATCTGGTGGAGAGAAGCTACTGGAAAATATCTGTGCATACAACTTCACATGTGTTTTTATTGACAGAGAAGTCTGGAAGAATGAAGTTACAGCGTCTATGTAAAATCCATGAGAAAAGCAAAAAGCATGAAAAGCACAATGTGTATTTGCAAAATAAATGGACCTTGGGTAGTTTTTTACACAAAGGTTTGTTTGAATTGCAAAAGAAAAGAATGTAACCCTGAAAAGAAAAGAATATCAACACGTTTCCAAGTTTGAGTCCATGAAACCATTTCACCACAGCAACCACAGTCAGATGTTACCCATCTAGACCAAGGCTGCTGTTTTTATCTGCACTGCTGCTCAACTGTGGACAAAAAACCTTGGCCTTAATTACTTCTCTATGAAAACAGAAAAAAAGACAAATATAAAAAAAGAGATGTTTCTGTCAGTGGCACACAGAAAGTTTGACAACATGGGGTTGTGTTTTAGTTGGCAGTGGTGTGAGCCTGTTGCCATCACAACGTGAGTACCAGTAGGGATGAGAGGATGCATCAGGGCTGAATGTTTGCAGCCTCTCTGCTGTTAGCTCAGCCTTCAACACCACCTGCTCCCCACTGGTTCACAGAGGGAGCAGAGTCTCTGCTCCCAAATGACAGCTACCACATAAGTCTGACATACAGTACAGCAAATAGTTAAAAAATTGAACTGAAGGATATATCTAGTATATTTGTAAGTTTTCTTTTGTAGTTGTGGTCATTATTTCCATTGATTTTTAACAAATACTGAATGCAACAAAGCAATTGCTGAGATCTGGGAACACAGAATATCACCTAAAAAAACGTCACAAGGGGCAAAAAACAAGAAGAAACAAGTAGTCAGCTGATCAGACAGGTTGTAAACAAGGCATCAGTTTAACAAGATAATCTAAACCATTTTATCTAAAGGAACCGTGAGCACATCCAACATGTCTGTTATAATCGTATTTCACAGGAAAACTGTGATCGCAAACTACAACTATATAGTAGCTCAAAGTTAAATCAGTGAATCAGTCTGTAACATCTGGCAAATGTTTAAACCTGCACTAACTGATTTTTTTTTTTTCATCTCTGGTGCAGCTGAAACTAGGTTATGACATGTATCACCACATTTTAAGTTGAAACTGCTGTTTATTTATACAACTAACAGTTATGAAGCCACATTATAATTCATTTGGTGTTATTTTTTTGGCCACTGCATGAATACAATCCCAATATTCACCTTTTTTAGCTCTGTTTTTGGTCTCTACCAACTCCTAAAGGAAATATCTTACTCTTTAGTTGCTGGATGCTCCACTATGTTTACCAGCTAGTTGCTAACGGTGTCTGTCTGTCGTTTGGCGCAGAGCAGGTGATGTAGCTTTTTTGCTGAAAACAGCTGCCCAATATGACTGAAGACAATGCTTTAAGAGCAGTGAGATTGAACTAAGGGCGTGTTTACAGCAACCCTGGAGGGGTTACCCCCTCGGTGTGGTTTGTTTGGATTGGCATGAACGCTGGTGTGGACCTAATAACCACACAACTGCTCTCTGGTCTGCCTCAAAAGGGTGGACCGCTGTCAAGTGAACAGTTCATTTCCAGTGTGAACGCTGTTTGAACCAATCACAGAAACATACCATTGTATGTGTCATTTCATTGATTAAGTACATTTCTCGTGAGCATTCATGCATGGCTTTACAATTTATGGATTGTTTTTGTTTTGCTGTTATGAACCAGACTTTTACTGTAGGTGTGAACGTGCCCTAAAACAGTAAAGTTGTGGACCAAACATGTAAATAAACTCTATAAAGCTCTATAAAGCCAAAACGAGCTGCAGGTTCATGTTCACTGCAACAGTCCCTCCCACATTGTCACACTGTTTGCACAATGTCATTTGATTCATTATTATTATAAAAATAGCAGTTGTAGCTGCTTTAAGGCCCGGTCGCACCTCAAAGTGGCACAGTGAAATTCATCTGCACCTCTTCACGAAGAGGGTGGTGCTAGAAGGACACTAATGGCTTGTTAACAACTTGTCTCGACTGCTTGTGTTTTTATCCCCATTCTCTTTACCAATGTTACTGTGCTCCCAGAATGAACTTAATTAGTACAATGTCATTATTACTGTGCCAACAGAAATGATAGCCAGATTCAGTGTGTCTGAAAACCTCAACCTATCATGAGTTTATTTTATTTCAGCAATAAAACAAAACACATTTAAATGAAGCAAATAGAACGCGATGAGATAAATAAACAATCAATAAAGAGAACCAATATATCAATAAATGTCTTGTGTTGCAGCATTCACTAAACATTTTGAAAAAAGCAAGTGTATAAAACTGGGTTTAGAGGCGCATTAACAGCTCTGCAGGTAAAAAGCTTTAGCTCCCTGTGTTTGTATTTTCTATTTCTAATACCCAGAAATACACAAAATAGTGAACAGGGGGTTTCTTTAAATAGTATGGGCTTAATGTGTCGCTCTGACTGAAGTCTTATGCAACTGTGAAGTACCACAGGGATTAAACTGAGGCTAATGACGACTGATCTTTGTCTCGGACTCGATCTGCGAAGGAAATATGTGCATTCATTGACCCTCCCTCCATCTCCGCCTCCATTTCATTCCAATTCCCTAAACGGGCTCGCCTCTAGTTATTATGATTCATCGAAACAGTAAATAAAATCTCCATCCTCGGCCACTGATGTAAATGATTGCTTAAATGTGTGCATTTGCATAATAGTGGCCATGCATCAGCTGACATGCAGTTGGTACCAGTGAATTATGAATCTGATCAGTGTCACTTCCTATTTGTATGATTTACGTAAAATGGCTGAAACTACCGTCCTAAATAATCCTGCAGCCTTTGTGTAACAGCTCAGGTATGGTGAAACCAGTCATAAAACTGTTTGAAAATATCAGCACTTCTCTGGGGACAGAAAATCTGTCATCCTTTTTTCTGGAACTAATGGTGCAAACAAGAGATTAAACATATGAGGAGAAAATTGACTTTTTAAAAAAATAACAAGGGCTTGTTGTTACTGTGTGTGAACACATTTTAGATTGGATCAATTATCTTTAAATCTGCTGGTTTCCTGGGTCCAAAAATACTGTCCATTGTAATCAGTAGATTTCATTCTGTGATGCCACATATGTTTCCCTTCATTTTGATGATTATTTGTCAACACGAGGGCCTCACTCTGTCCCCATGTCACTCTCCATGTCTCCCACACACTCTCTGGTCTTGTCCTGTTCTCCCCCCTTCCACTTCCTCCTCTCCCACGTCTCCAAAAACAGGAGAACTCAGACACCAAAGTTGCAAAAGGTCCAGCAATCTGTCAGAGAGTCCAGTGGCCACGAGGCAGCTGAAATTGGACTTGGCTGGAACGGGATTGGAGGTCGAAAATTGATAGGGAATGACAGTAAGTGTCTAGAGGGGGGGAAATTTTTAGATTGGTTCTCCCTCTTCAGAGTGAGTGGGAGGGGAGGACGGGGTGGGGTTCAATTTTTGCCTGTTACCGGAGACAAAATCAATTAACGGGCCCATTGTTCCCACCAAATTCTCATTCAGCCAGCTGGCAGAGGGAGGACATACAGCACAGGCCAGCAGTATAAACCTGATGATGGCCGCTGCTGTGACAAGCAGTCATACTCCACCATATATACTCTATAATGGGTGCACATACTTTATTCAGCCTGCCTAACAATGTATAAATAATGGAGTAGGCACACTAACTTCTAGAAAATCTTGATAAGATATTTCTTTCACATAGTAACTATGTGATTCAGACACAATGTGTATGTTCTGCTTCGATTACTGCAATATATCCTATCTGACAAAATCTACACATTACGAGGCGACAACAGAACATAATCAATTCCTTACAAACATGCTGTACATTCTCATGAAGAATATCAAGGCTGTAAAGAATTTCAGCACCAGCTGAGCCCTGACATCATTCCTCTGGGTCTACATACAGTAAATCTTTATCTGCAGACTGAATGCAGAGCACATTGTACAATAGGACAATGGAACAACCCAAATCAGGAATGTGTTAAATAAAAAAAGGAATGAAAGAGCAGTCAGGGTCAAGAATGCGAGCAGCGAGTGCTTTCATGACGGGAGGCAACAGCCCACATCCTCTTATTTGTTTTGGACTTGGCAACTCAGCCGTGGTCCTGCTTGAATAATTACATTCAAACAGATTCTCTCTAAAAAGCCCGTTCAGAGATGCCACGCTGGGTTAAAAGCTTAACCCTTCACAGAACTCATTTAAATATACTTAATGTGGTTGTACAATCAGTGTTGATGGTAAATGTAGTCAGTTGAAGCAATAATTCCTCAGTGTGTGCTATATCACCAGACAAAATTTCTCATACTGCAAAATCTGTTGTTTTTTCTGCACCAGTGATGTCACAGTGATGTCACTGGCGTTAAGAAAGAACTACAGGCTGTTTCAGCCTGAATTTCTAGTCTCTTCCTCTGGGTACCTAGGGGGTCTGCTAGAGGAGTATTTTTGTCACTTAACATTATGTTTTGGCCAACTAAGTAATCGCTATAGGGCAGAGTGTTGATACACAGCAATAGGAGTATGGGTGTCAGAAGCTCACATGCAATGCATCCTGGTACATGTAGACACTGTTGGCATTGCGATGGCACGATCTCATGTGATCTCATGGGGAGGCAGACGTAAACAAAACGGAGACTGAGGTGGTGCAACAGCTTGCTGTAGTAATGCTTTGCAGTAAGAAAAAACAAACAAAAGGCTAAACAAGTCTGGATGAGAATATGTTTGGGGGGATGCGGTCAACACGGGTCGTCTCTTCTTCAGCAAGAACTGGAGGTGAGATTTTAATTGTCACTTTTAATATCTGTCAACGGTAGCATGCTAATTAATGTTAGCCTGAAGGGCTAGAAAGGTTAGTGTTGTTTGACAACACTGTCAGTTGCTTGGTGCATCCGTCACCTTGCAGACTGTCTCTCTTCTCTTCATCTTCTTTTTGTCTCTGTTGCTGTGTGCATGACGTGAACCACTGCGCAGTGTATGTAAATTTGACCAGCACATATCTGTTGGATATCTGACGCTATAACCAGCTGGTCACCGGTCAAGGTGAGAACCGTCCAATCAGGACATTTTTAAAATTTATTGCTTCACCTGACAACAGCTACAAAACAACACTGATTATACAAATATAACCTAATAATGTGCATAAAGGCAAAAAGTAGACAGTGACAAACCTCCTTGTAAGCTCCAGTGATAAGCACACTCAGAGGGCAGCAGCGGAGCTCATCGAACACTTTTCACCCATGTCAACTTCTACCTCCTGCCAAATCTAAAACCTGCACAATGTCACCTTTTTTACACGTGCTTCATTACAGCGGTGAGATAAAAGAATGGCAATAACGTACTTTGAGTCATAAAACCCTGCAAGGTTTATTATCCTTGTTGAAGATAATAATTTACAATTACTGATAATTCATTTGACTTTAATGTATTTGTAAAGGAATATTCTGTTTTTACTCCCTACAAGCAGAGGCTTATCTATGACACATCTGAAGCCGGGGGGCCTTTGGTTCAGTCTGTATGCTTTCTGTTTTCTCTACAGTCGTGTGACAGAGCAAAGAGCAATCCAGCCAGTATTTTACCACCTCGACTCCTATAAAATCCATAAGAATCAGCAGAGTTATTCCTACATGCAAGAGCCCTCAGGCTAATGCACCCCCTCCGACATGGTTCTGTTTCCCCGTAGTGATTACATCCCAGGAAGCATATGAATTTCATGCATTTTATCCATCATCTACAGTGAGATACTGACAGAGAGATACTGACAATTCTATGCACTTAATGGTGTTATGGATGCCTTAATGGGAGTACAGTGTATTTCAAAACTATTGCCTTTTAATTTGACGAATCATTCTATTTATTTAAAGAGTAGCAGAAATACTCATGATGGGGACAAATTTTCATTTTCATTCTCCTACACACATACACCAATACTGTATGTGCAGACAGCCACACATTACTGAATTCATGATGGGATACTGATTAATGTTTGCCCTTTGCAGCCTCGTATACAAACAGCAGCCATTACCTGACCTTTCCTTCCTCAGGGAATAGAAAAACTGCTTTGAAAATGATGTTACACTTAAATACCTTTATACTTTGCTCTCCTTAAAGTACCTTACCAGGGAGTTAAGGCCATTTTCACGTATACTTTTCATTATAACTAGGGATGCACCGATTGATCAGCCAGAGACTGAAACTGGCCCCTTTTTTGCGTGACCGACCCTGACCAGTGACCAACCAGTCAGCGTCACATATCCGATTCTGTGCCAGTCATATTCGCACACATGCTCTGCACAATGGCCACGTTATGCACACAGCAGACACTGACTGTAACATCATACCCACAACAGCGCTGATCATGGAGTCAGTCTTACAGTACCAATAGATTCCAAGAACAGGATAAAGAAAAGACAGACAGTCTACAAGCAGGCAGAGCAGCTGACGGTGTTTCCAAACAGCCATAAATGTTCTAGCTCTTCAGGCTAATGTTAGCCAGCAGCAGACTGCTGTTCACAGACTGACAGTTAAAATCCCACCTCCTGTTCTGGCTGAAGAATAAACAACCTGAGTTGATGTGTCTCCTCAAACATTTTCTCATTCAGACTTGTTTAACTCCTGCTTCTGTTTTTCTCACTGCAAAGGTTTACTAAAGCAATCAGTTGCACCGTGTCAGGTTTGTTTGCATCTGCTTCCACATGAGATTACGTGAAATCACGTCCCACAAGATCTCACAAGATTCCACAAAATCTTGTGAGACTGTGCTCCCTCTAGTACATAATATTAATATAATAATATAATAATATAATAATATAGTGAGCACCTCATACAGCACCCCTCCAAATAATCCAAGCTATCCCTTACAGGTAATGCGCAGTGAGATAATGCAGTGCTAACATTTTCAAATCAATGTGCACTTGAACAGTATTACCACACAACTGTAACACTGACAATGATAAATGCTGACTTAATGCTTAATGTGCACAATTCAAGCAAATTTCAAGTTTCTGGTGATTGATTTTCACATCATACATAAATCAATCAAAACAAAAAAACTTGAATTTGAAAATAGTCTGTATTAATAGATATGCATGTACAGCAGGGAACTAAAACCTGCAAAGACACTAACCCAGTCCCTCTAAGTCGGTTGCCGAGTGGCAGCCTGTGATTTCAGCTGTTTAATATTATTCTAGTGTTAAACATAGAAAGGAAGTCATCTTCACGGGTACATATGAGGTGTTAAAAATCTGCCAGAAGGGCAGCAGAGGTGAAATGTGTCACTTTCACGTGTAGATCCTCATGAAAGTGAAAGCACATGTGCAGACTTTCACAACCGATCCTGCCCACGTTATTCAGGGCAGGTTGCAAAAAATATATTTCACAGAGCCTTTCATCTCCAATGAGATGCTGGAGTCATTAATAAAAGTCAGAGTGTGTCTCTCTGCCTTACACACACACACACACACATACACACATGCACACTCACACTCATCTTTATGGACCATTGATAGCAAATTCATCAGTGGCTCATGACGGTAGTAACGCCTAAGCTCTGACTGATGAAGGCAGCCTGCAGTGTCTGCTCTGTCTGGGAGTGCTTTGCTCTGGATTAGCTAGTCAATTCTCATGAGCAGAACAATCTCCCCGCGTCGCCTGAGGAGATGACAGGGTCATGCCTGATGAAAACGGAAAAAAAAGGAAAAAAACACACCTTGCCTTGGGGCACTCCATCATAGAAATCAGGCGCTAATACTCTGTATTAATGGAGACAGTGATGAAGAGAGATTGGTATTCAGGAGAACACATGCAGGGATGGATTGCTATTTATTGATGAGCCCACCAGTGAAGGCAGGCCTCAAGTCCCAGTGGTCTTTAGCCTCATATAAACTCATTATCGTTCTAAAGTCGGAGGATCATAAAGAGGAGACTATGAAGATGACACTATTCTTATAACGTGCTAGTGAATGTATGGGGTCATTTAGTCTGTAAAATGTAAGAAAATTATCCTAATAATTTCCACGACTGAAAGGTGATAACTGGTGATGGTGATAACTCCAAAATATTAAATGAATGACCATATAAAACTGTGAAAATCCTCATATTTGAGCACCTGGAACCAACAAAGCAGAATTAATCTTGTCAATGAAAATTGTGACAATAAACCTTTGTGACATCATGACTTCATGACTACGTTATTAAGATGATGTAAATAAATATATTGACAACAAAAAAAAGATGAAATCTCTGTTTAGTGCATCTTGACAAGCTTTGTGTGGGCAGACAACATAAGTTAGATGACAGTAATCAGCCATGTCAAAGCACTAAAAAATCTAGCTAGCTTGAGAGCTTCGTGCCTCATCTTCAAAGACAGAAAGACGAAAAGGGAAGAGAAGGGAGAGGACCTGTGGACAATTTTCTCCTACATTCAAGCAAATAGAAAGCCTGAGTGTATTATTTCCAGTGAGGACGGAGGACCTTGTGGATTAAAGATGTGCAGAGAAAACACAAAAGGCGCCTGAGAACACAGCCCCATAGTGCCTCCCAAAGTAAGTACCAGTTATGGCAGTTGATTGATTTGATAATATACGTTAATTCCCTTTTACGACTATACGTAATGTTAGTGTAGCTCGAAGTTGTGTGTGGATTCAGGGCGCGTGGCCATGCTCCGTTACCATATCGGTAAATTCAACACGAAACACCAGACAAACAAACACCACCAACTCTTCAACATTTAATGTAATTTGGTTATTAATTTTTAGCTTCATGTAAAGTGAATAAACATGAGATTTCCCAGATATGCTCGTCTGCCTTAATGATGTAGTTTGCTCATTTTTACTGCTGATTATTAGAGTTCAACTGAGTGAAGTATGACGCCGACTTTAGCAATAGATGTCAGTACGTCTTGTCAGATGATAGACTTTATCAGTATCTGATAATGACGTATCAATAATGACTTATGCATTTAGACCTGCAATGATTAGTCGATTAATCCATCCGTTGTCAATTATTAAATAAATTGCCAACTATTTTGATAACTGATTAAACATTTGAGTCATTTTTCTTTAAATAAAACATCAAAATTCCTTTATCTCAGCTTCTCTAATGTGAATATTTTACTGTTTTCTATAACAGTACACTGAATATCTTTGAATTGTGGGCAAAACAAGACATTTGAGGATGTAATCTGGGCCTTTGGGGAAACAGCGATCAACATTTTTCTGACATTTTATGAACCAAAACAACTAATTGCTTAATCGAGAAAGAGATTAATCAATAATGAAAACAATCCTTCATTTTTGCATTCATGTTTATATGATATGAAAGAAGGTGTCAGTAACATTCTCAGCCTTGGTTACTAAACATAGCACAAGGTATTCTTACTTGTCATTGGAATTTTTACAGCCAGGAGAAAAATCTCTATGCAAAATCCATCACAGTATCATGAAACTGAAAATTATTACGAGACTACAATTATATAAACACACTGACTAAAATTACACTTAAACTAAAGGGTTCAACTTACCAAAATCTTGAGTAAACAAGATAATAAAGATAAAAATAAGACTAAAATGTGACTTTAACTACAATTTTCCGTAAGCACTAAAACTTAATTAAAAATTCTTGTCAAAATCAATACTGCAGCAAAGATTAATGAGCATCACTTAATCAAGTGATCGTCTCAACCCTGATGACGCTTCCCCTCATATGACTTGACTGACTTCCACTATACACACTCAAACCTGAATTCCACTGAATCCGAGACCGTCACTGTTAATTCACATCAAAGGCATTTAAATGGCGATGTCACTCACTGCATGACTCCCTCGCTTCTAGGCAGCCAGTGTCGATCAAGTAGTCCATGCTTTAACATCACAGAATCTGACATCCACATGCTGGCAAGCCTATTTCATGCTTCAGGTCCTTGGAGTAATGGGGGCTGAACTTGTGCGAGGCTGAGGTTAGAACAGAGCTCGACAGTGAGCAAAAAACTGATCAAAGAGAAAGATAGGCAGTAATCTCGACCGCATTCCACCACGATCTGCGTCCGTTAGCCTAAGACCCTCTCGCGTGTCTGTGGATGGTATCAGGCTCGCTCGCCTGAACTTGCATTGCTGTTCTCAGAGACACAAAAATGCAAACAAAGCTCATTTATTTAAATTAACTATAGATGCAGATACTTTAACTACTTGTTAAAAGAAAAAACTGTACATATTAGCATTTTTTTTCTTCAAAAGGTCAAATTTTTCTTTGGTGGACTATGCATGAGAGATTTACAACCCTCTTCAGTTTTGGTGGAGTTACACTAGCAGGCCTCTCTCTCGTTTTCACACTCTGTACTTGTGCCGAATTGGCAGTAATCCATCAAAACAATGTGTTTGTTTTAAAGCCCGTCTCCCATCTATGACGTGAAAAAGCACAAACAGTGAGATTACTGTCGCTCTCAGGCTGCAGATGGACAGATATACTGGACAGCTTTTCCCCAGTTTCTTCGTCATGGAGATTAGCAAGCAGAGTTTCCATGAAACTGGAAGAGGCACTGCTCAGGTCAGGAGGGACAGACGGGTGGATGGAAGATAAGATGGCTGCTAGATACAAGTATGGATGGATGGAGCCATTAAAATACAACTGGGGGAGTCAGATATGGCAAATGGCAACCCTTCCAGAGGTGATAATGAAGGTGCAGGCTGGCAACTATCCTCCTTCGTGATCTTTTTATTAGCTCCTTGCTATTTATCATCCTCCAGTATTTTGTATTAGTAGGCATTCAGGTAGCAAATAATGCACACAGCGCCAATTCTAGGATATTGTAATTACAGGAATATGCGGTTTTTGCTTACTTTGCGGGGTAACTACTTGCGTATACATTGCTGTCTGAGTTGGTGCACTAATGAACTGGTGTTTCCTCCAGATAGAAGCGACTGTTTGTGGTTTTATTCTGGAGAGCTTATACCCAGCATGATGAGAATATTAATTGGCTGAATCAGGCTGGGCAATAATTGCTGCCATGGTAATGCTGGATGAGCTGTGCTGGTATTATAATGTGAAAAAGAACATGTCATTTGTTCAGTCATGATATTAAATAGCATCCATGCGGATACACAAGCTGTCAACATCTAGTTTGTTTTGTAACATATATTTTAATATTTGTTTTTTTCCCATCTGGTTCCATTTCACACATTTTTCAGTATAACCTGAATGATGCCCTTGCTTTCCCAGCAAATATCAGAGTTCAACATTAATTTTTTTTTCACTTGCCCAGTCAGACAAGAAGGTCAGAAAACCTATTTGCCCAAAGTCATTAGCAGTTATCAAATAACAAAAAGGCTAAAGTTAATCCACAGCTGCAACATCTGTAAAAAAAAATAGTGACACATGTCCATTAAGTTATTAATAAGATAATAACTTAAGAAAAGCAGGACATTTCCATATTTGGCAGGTTGAAAACAGCATTTTCTGCCATTTTGCCTTAAAAATCACTTTTCTACCACTACTATTAATTGATTATCAAAATAGTTTTACCGCATGTCCAGTCAGGCAAGTGAGTTGCCAGATTTACTAGCTTGTCATGGTATTATACTTGCTCTTGGCAAGTGGGAAATCCTTATTGTTAAGCCCTGAATCCATAATTAAATCTAAAATCCATAAAGGGATGCCAATGGCAACAGAGAAGGGTATAGACCATAAGTTAGGGTATGTTGTTGCCAAGATAGGATTGGTTTCTAGTATATATAAACTTGTGAGCCTCTCTACACAGCACTGAGTAACTCACCAACACAACCTTTCTTAGAGAGGGACATAAGAGGCCCTTTTCAGCTGACAAAGAATATGTAATACTCAATATCAAAATGTGTGAGATATTCAAATGAAAGGCTTGTATAGGACATACGTACAGTATATTACCCTAGCAAAATGTAATCAAATGAATGATATAATAATAATAAACTTTATTTATAAAGCACTTTTCAAAACAGAGTTACAAAGTGCTTTATATGGTAGACCAAAGATTAAGACAATCCCATAGAACAAAACTAAAAAAAGCAAACAATGGAATAAAAACACCCAACATGAGTTATATGGTGGTGTGTAATAATGCCCTGCAGTGAACTCTTTCTGGTCAGTGGTAACAAATGTCCTCACAGAGAGTTGATGTTCCTCAATGTTTATACTAGATCATTGGTTCTCAAATAGGGGTCTGGGGCACTCTGCCATGGGGTCCCTAAAAAGTTTTCAGATTCATTAATTTAAATGATCATGATATAAAAAAAGAACATTTACTTATTAATTCCATAAAATGTGTCATAGTTCAACTAATAATATATATAGTATATATATATATATATAAATAGTTCATACAGAATTATGTATACAGTATTATGTTCGAATCTAACAATCTATAACTCAAAGTGTAAACTTAAATAACTTAAAAGCATGCGTCACCCACAAATCATCCATTAATATGCGTAGGTTGCCTTCGGGTGCTCCGGTTTTCCTACCATAAAAAAAAAAACATGTATTCTAGGTCAGTTCTCCAGTCAGTATCCCAGGCGCTGCACAGTGGCTGTGCACTGTTCCTAATACTAGGACGGGTTACAAGCAGAGACTGAAGCTGTCTGTATAATTGTATTTTGTATGATCCTATATGTCACAATAAAGTTAACCTTAATAGTGGAAAGCTCTCTATCATATTCAAGACCCAAGCTAGGCCTATTATTGTTATATTTACATTAAGGCACCTGGTTTCTAGAAGGACTGTGGAATACAGTCAGGTCATGTTTGAACTCCTTCCCATACTATGTGTAATGATGTATAATATGATGAGGTACAATAAGAAGATTTTAAAAAAGGGTTTATTAATGTCACCCACCCTACCAACCCCCTACATATTCTTCTGTTTGCTTTTGTGCACACATGTTATTCTGTGTTTTTTTGTATGTCATGTGTTATTTAGTCAGCCAGTCAGTCACTTTGACAGTTTTTTTTTCTTGTCTTTGTGTGTCAGGCCAAACATTCCTTATGGGATTACAAGACACCAACATATAACAAAACAAATCACTATATTAAGCATTACTGTAACCTTAGAGAAAAAAAAAAGAAAATGGTAAAATGGACTTCTTGTATAGAGTGCTAAGACCACTAAAAGCTCTTTACAGTACATGTCACATTCACCCATTGATGGCAGAGACTGCCCTGCATGGTGTCTGTACTCTGAAACTAACCATTCACTCACACATCAAGGACTATGCCTTTGGGGGCAATTTGGGGTTCAGCATCTTGCTCAAGGATACTTCGACATGCAGACCCGAGGGAGACGGGGTTTGTACCGCTGATCTTCTGATTATCAGACGACCCCTCTCTACCACTGAGCCACAGCTGGCCCATTTCATATAAACAGAAAAGAACTGTTAAAAACCTACAGTTTATCTTAATAAAATAGATTTTTTTCTCATCTCCCAAGCTTGTACTGTATATTTATGTAATGTTTGTGCAAAATAAAGGGAAAAACATGAATAAAAAAAAAAAAACCTGTTACACATTGTTAACATTGGGTTATTGTGTTTGCTTCATTCTTCTCGGGTGTTGGTGTGAAACACACCGCAAAGAAATAAACAGTTATTTTCACATAGTAGTTTTGTTGTGCATGAGTGGGAGTCAAGTAGATAACAAAGCAACAATTTGTGATGCAACAGGAACAATAAACAAGTTCTGTTTTGGAGAAAGATTTTTGTGATTCATTAAGAGGACAGGGTGTTACAATCACATGAAAACATGTTCAGTTCAACCAGACAGATGAACAGATTACCTGAGACAGGCAGCTAAGAGGTGTTCTGATGTGTGTCCATGCTTGTGTGACAGAGCAGGTGTGTGTGTGTGTGTGTGTGTGTGTGTGTGTATGTGTGTCTTTATGTGCATATAGTTAAGAAATGACCTTTGGTGCTGAAGGCTAACAGTGCTGTTATTTATAGTCTGGGCCAAACGGAAGGGCAGACAGTGTGTCACCATGGATATTTCATCAAACTGTGGATGAGACCACACACACACACACACACACACACACACACACACCTGTATGAGGTAGCTCCTACCACTGTTGCAACACCCTGCATTTGTTGACAACAGTGGTAGGATGTAATTAAGTACATTTACTCAAGTACTGCACTTAAGGACAACTGTACTACTTGTTTCCATTTTATGTAACTTTATACCACTACTCTGCTACTGTTCATCTCAGGGGCAAATATTTCTACTAATATACTTTTTAATCCACTATATTTCTGTATCTGTAAGCTTTAGTTACAAGTTACTTTTCAGATTACAATTTTTATGCCCTTCCTGTTCAGTGGAAACCACATGTCTCCAGATGTGTTGATTTTGAATGCCTGTGATAAACTGAAGGAGAAAGTGTTTCTTTATGAGAAAGTTTTACAGATTTTAATACTTCTTCAACCACTGGTTGCCAAAATAAACACTGGCACCTAGAAAAGTCCAGCCAAGATGACAATGATGATTTGGCACACAAATTTGAGCGTTGAGGTGCCAAAACAATCCCGCTTGCCTCCTGAGATACTTGATAAGATCCTTGGACTGAGAAATGTAGCTGATGGTTGTGGAGTCACATATGTTCCCATTTTCAAAACAAACAGGGCCTCTACTGACAGCTTCAGTAAATAAAGCTGCGAGACTGAGATGTCTGCCACTGAAAATGTGAGTTACCTTCTTAATGACTTACAGAGAGCAAGTTCTGTCATCCATCCATGTATATTTGATGAGCAGAGGAGCGACGGACAGTGTCTGGAAACAGCAGCCAACAATGGGGGGAGTTTGATTTGTGATAGTGGCAGAGTAAGCAGCCAAATTAATCTGTGATTTTTCTTTAGAGTAAATGTGAATAGCACGAGGGTGTTCAAACAGAGAGAGAGATGGATGGAACATAATAAAGGCTCCAATCAGTCCAGCCTCACTGAAATACTAAATTATTTCATGCTCTTAAAAAAAAGTGACAAGTCTGACTCAGCGTGGCTCATGATTATTACAGTTGCTTCACCACTATCCCTGGCTTGATTGTGACAGGCAGCTGATTGTCTTTAACTCGTTCCAAATTGTCTTCTGTGTCTGCCACAACAGGGAAGAAACCGACAAGCACCCGAGGGAGCTGCCTGCTGAATCCACCTGCAGCACAGTCAGTGAAAGAAGGCAATTATGAAGCTACACTCTTCGACATAAGGGTTCCAAAAGGCTTCTTCCTGAAGGGCTGAGGTTCTACCCACAAGCATTTACTTCTGAAGAACCCTTTGATGAAGAAACAATTTGTCCACGGTACTTTGTAAGACTAAGTGTTCCATTCAGAACCCTTTTAATCCAACCAACCATTTCTGAAAAAAACAAAACAAAAACAAATCAATTCTTTAAGAATAGCTGAAATCCTTTCATCAAGGGTTCGTCAAGGGTCCTTTATAGTATAATCTCAGGAGATCCCCCTGGGTGGCTTCTTCATAGAACCCTTGGAATATAAAAGGGTTCTTGGTAGTACCACCTGGGTGGATTCTAGATAAATCCTTTTGAATATTAAAGTTTTCTTGGTAGAATCACATGGTTGGGTTAAAGACAAGCCTTTTGGAATATGATAGTGTTCCCTGTCGAAACCAGTGACTGGCTTCTTGATAGAAGCCCCACAGAGATGGTGGAAAAGGGCCTCAAGGGTTCCAAGTGGAGCCTTTACAAAAGTTTCTACCATGAACCAAAAAGGATTCTCCTATGAGGACAATCAGAAGAACCCATGGTTCTAATTACCACCTTTATTCCTAAGAGTCTGGGACCAAACTGCTCCTGCAATTACACTGTCAAACTGATCCTGCTGGAAGCACACACACATGCGGTGATTGACATATATGCACAGTGGAACATGTGGGATGCATTGAAATGCAGGTACACACCCACCCACAGCCCTGGTCTGGTCCTGAGTGGGTGTCAGGTCAGTCAGACAGTAATGGGCTGTCCAGTGGAAACGACCAGCAGCCTCTGTTTTACAGCCTGGTTCACAGAAGGTGTTAATCCACAGGGTTAAGCCTCCTCTGACATCATGTCACTCATCTGAAAACCCTGCTTTCTGTCTGAGTGACAGCCGTGAGACATAAAGGAGCAACCTAATCTGAAATGATTTGGGGTGTCGTTGCTTGACTGGCAGGCCCAGCAGAGCTGAGGATTTTTGATGTTTGATGTGAATTTAAGACAGAAGAAGACCAAACCCAGATAATTTCTCTGCTTGTAAATCATGATCAGCAGATGTGATTATACATAATCTGCTGCCATATCCTTACAAGCAATAATGGTCGCATGAGTAATGTTGTCCAGTTTCAGTTTGTGAAGACAGACCGTAAATTACCTCAGCGGTAATCACAGAGGCTGTCACAGAAATATGAGACGGAAAGATGAGTAAACTGAGTGCAATTACAAATAGATAACCACACCTGGGATAGTAAGGGTTAGGCAAAAACAGCCATCCATAGCCTCCAGGTGTTTGTTTTGCTTTGAAAGCACTAATTGTGTCACAACCACACCTCGCGGTTAAGCTTGAAGGATTTCTGTCATGTGCTTGAAAACATATAACTCCGTTTGACCAGTTTTACGTCACATTTTTTGGGTTGCTAGCACAAAGAATTTGTACATGTAACAGGCAGACAACACAGAGTTAATCAGTCTTTCCATGTGAACTTTTACCTCTGTTTGGGCTGCTTTTAGGCCAAGGTTGAAGGGCAGGTGAACTACCAGTATAGAGATAAAAATGCAGGTATTTGTGGGCAAAACAGTGGAGAGGAACACCTATAGTTGTTCTCACAATTGCAACATTTCACTGCTGTTGTAAGTTAATGCTTTTCAGTTAAAATAGTCTGAACCCAGCCGGGCTGACACAGCAAGAATTCCCGTGTGACTGTAAAAACGTGCATTCAGGCTAAAAACTGCAGCCAACAACCCCAGACCACAGTGTTTACAATAGCAACAGAACACAATGACTTCTTTACATGACCATAAAAACACTGTTGTTTGGAGACAAACTTCACCGTACAAATCCCCAAGACTGTGATCTTGTCATGGACGGGCAGCAAAAGTCCCTAATGACCTGCCCAGAACAAATGTTAGACTGCGCTGTGCCATCTCTGTCCTGAAAAGGCTCAGAAAAGTGCAAGTCATGGCCAGTCTTTGTTGATTCTGTAGGGCAAAGGTTGGATCCCCACATTAATAGCCATATGTCTGCAGATGCAAGAAAACACTGGTCACTCCAGCTCATTCTTTGCAGGTCAGTTGGAGAAAAGAGTCTCAGCTCAAGCTAACACAAAAGACAATACACTGCAGAATAATCCATTTTTAGCAGAGGTGGGAAGTAACGAAGAAGAAATACTATTACTGTATTTAACTAGAGTTTTTGAGCATTTGTACTTTACTTGAGTTTGTTTTTCTGACAACTTCACACATTTACTTCCTACATTTTAACACAAATATTAAAAATACTATAAAAATACTCCTTATATTTCAAAACAGGCTTGTTGCTTTAGTTTTAATGCATTTCAGTGGAATTATTTTTAATTTAATTTTTAACCTAAATGGATGGGACTATAACACACAGAAAGGACAATTCCTTGGTGTATCTATTATTGCACATTAGCTTTGCACACAAACGGCTGTTAGAAATGTCCTTCGGAGGGCTACGTTTTACTTTTGTACTTTTAAATATATTTCAGAGCCTGTACTTTTTCCCTTCATGTAATCATGTAATCATACGTACACTCAACGTGTAACATTGCTGCCTTCTTGAGGTCACCATTGACAAGAGATTTTATCTCAACTGTTTTTTCTCTGATTGAATAAAGGTTGAATGAATAGAAAATGTAAAAAGTATCTTCTACTTGGGTAAAGAATGTATGTCTTGTTGCCCCCTATGATTAATGGTGATGGTGTTTTTTTTTTTTAAATGACTAATCACAACCTTTTTGTCATATTAACATTAGTAACTACGTACGTGTGTGTGCTTTTCCATGTAATATCATGTGATTTATTTTCTGTTGTTGTTTTTTCCTGACTTTTAAAGTGTACTGAGACTGTCTGGGTGATGTGCACTTTAAACTGAAGTCCCTGCCCCCATTTTCAGACAATAACAACCACTCTGAGGTCGGTGCAGGTTAAAGTCTCCTAACGGCTCAGTACCAAACAGATGACTGGCTGACTGGGTGAGTCAGTATCAGACATGACACCTGCCAACACATGAACATGCTGCTCCTCAGGCTAAAAAGCAGACATGTAGTATCTTTAGTCCAGAAAGACACCGAGCAAGCCACCTTCTCCTTTTCACTGCAGAACTTCTGAATGTGCAGGACTGAAACTCATATCACACTGTTGTCTAATGAGGCACAGAGTGGCAGCTGCACTTATCGTTTCCACTGACTCACCAGACTTTCCTTGCTCCCCGTCTGACTTCATCCCCTCCTCCGAGGGGAGATTTCCAGAGGATTCCAGGATCTGTCAGGTGTG
This sequence comes from Lutjanus campechanus, assembly GCA_027495735.1. Taxonomy (NCBI): domain Eukaryota; kingdom Metazoa; phylum Chordata; class Actinopteri; order Lutjaniformes; family Lutjanidae; genus Lutjanus; species Lutjanus campechanus. The sequence goes on from JAJHUR010136476.1 coordinate 40,320, forward strand.
CTCTGGAGATTTCAGGACAGACACGAAGACAAAATCCCAAAAAATCCTCCTTTCTCATGCAGTCTTCACTGAGACTGCGACCATTCTTTTCTTTCCCCCGACTAAAATCAGGCTCAGATGACACCAGGAAATACATCCAGGAGCTGCCACTGTGTTGTTCCCTCTCCAAGTGTACCTGTGCAAAGCGACTCCCACGGGTTCAATGATACAGTACATTTGGCCCCTCCCCCTAAATTCAAATGGTTTACTAGGTAAGGAGGAGGAGCTCCTGTCACTAAGATTTTCCCACATTACTCAAACACACACAAAGAGGAGGAGCTGAGTGTAGGTGTGGGCTTGCAGGCAGGTGAGCGTCATTGTGTGTGTAGTATAACACCAGCAGGCAGCACAGCAACAGGTCTGCCAGCTGTTAAGTTGCCTGAGGGCCTCAGTAACCTAGTATCTTTAAAACAACGCCTATGGGATCATGAAAACCATTAAAGGCCATTTAAGCCTGTGACCAGTCAATCAAAAACTTTTCTGTGTGTTATGTGTTCTGTCAAGGCCATCGGTGCACATTTTTGAGTAAACTACAGAAAGGTCATGCACAGCAAAAAAGTTGGGACGATGTGTAAAATGTAAATAAAAACAGAATTAAATGATTTGCAAATCCTTTCAACCTATATTTAATTGAAAATAGTACATAGATGAGATATTCTATGTTCAAACTGATCAACTTTATTGTTTTTTGTAAAAAGAAAGAAAAAAACAACACTCATTCTCAATTTGATGCCTGCAACATGTTACAGAAAAGTTGGGACAGGGGCACTGTGTTACATCAGCTTTTTTTTCAACAACACTCAGTAAGCATTTGGGAACTGAGGGCACTAATTGTTGAAGTTTTGAAAGTGAAATTCTTTCCCATTCTTGCTTGATATATGACTTTAGGTGCTCAGATCAGGGTCTCTGTTGTTGTATTTTGTGCTTCATAATGCACCACACATTTTCAAAGGGGGACAGGTCTGCAGGCAGGTCAGTCTGATACTGAACTTTTTAACTTATGAAGCCATGCTGTTGTAACACATGCAGACTGTATCTTGGTATTGTTTTGCAAAAAATAAGCCGGGACGTCTCTGAAAAAGATATCGTCTGGATGGCAGCATATGTTGCCATAAAATCTACCTTTCAGCATAAATGGGGCCTTCACAGATGTGACAATTACCCATGATGCCACGGGCATTAACACAAACACCATCACAAATGTTGGCTTTTCAGCTTTGTGCTGGTAACAATCTGAATGAGCTACAGGATCTTGTAGTCATTTAGTGGATTAGAATACATCTTCCTTTTAAACTGTAATAAACTGGATGTATTTACATTTCACTGTGAAAGCTATCTTTTAAAGCCCTCTACGTTTTAGTTTAATTATGTCTTTTTAATGTCCCTGGTTGGCACAGAAAGTAAACAAACAGACTTTTAAAATTAGTGCAGACAGAGGTGGAGAGGTTGTTTTATTGAGCCACACTTTCAGTAACATGTAGTTGGAGGCACATGAATGAAGCATTGATGATATGCAAGTAGTCAGACTGAAGAAGCCCTGATTTTCAACACAGGTGATAAGCCCATGCATTAATGAAGCCTTATTCATCTGCCTGCAAGGACAGAAGATAGAACCTCTTCAAATAAGCAGAATGATGAGTCAGACCATAAATGTAATCTCTACAACTAAAGTGCACATACAGAATAAGCCATTAAAAGGCAAAACAGCAGGCTGATTGAATGGTATCTTGAAGTTATTTCCTTTTCATCCTTGTAATAATTTAGAATAAAGTAGCATTCCCTGTTGAGCCTTTATGTGCCAACCCAAATATTATTAGTGTGCTTTTTCTTTTTCTTTTTTTTATCAATAATTCACATTTCATCAGGTGATTAAATCCTGGAACAATTCGTTATTATTGTTTAAGTTTTCCCATCTCACCCAGCATATGTGAATCCCTCTATATTTACATTCACTCTGTGGGCCACACGGCTGGTGTGCTGCTGCAAAAATAAAATGAGTCCATGCTTTACTGTAGTAACAGTCGCATTCACTGGCCTCCCGGTGGCCTCTGCTGAGTCCAGAGTCTCTTAAGCTCCATTAATCAACAAGGCCACTTTAGACTCAACCTTGAACAAAGAACCTGCCTCCATAACAGTGTGGCAAAACAATGCAGGTTGTAAATACAATTAAACTCTAAAACTTGTTTCAATGTATCTGTTAATTAATCAACAATAATTAGCTACAGAACTATGCTTAATTACAAGTCTCAGCAGAGCCTCCATGACTCCCCACTGACCAGAAAAGCGTGTTCTAGGCTCAGCAATGACAAATCACAAATCACATGTGCAGTGTATAACAGACTTAATACACACAGTTATCTTCCAGCTATGAGGAGAGGCCACTGGCTTCAGACACCTATTAGGTCTTTCAAATGTATGCAAACCACGAAGCAAGGAATTAATCTGTAGGTCTGAAGAAAAGGGACAAACCAAAAACAATGTCGGTTACTCTATGGCACATCACTTCCATGAGTTTGCGGAGCAGCCTATCAGAAGTGGCGATCATCTTAATAAATTACTTAAGAGAGAGAACTACTGGATTTTTGTTGCTGGATTTGATGCTTTGGTATATCCAGGTCTTAACAAGGTGTCCATGGCAGCATGGGTAACTGTCATATCTGTGAACGCCCCATTATTGCTAAAAGGCACTTACAGGTTTTGGAGAAATATATGCTGCTATCCAGACAATGTCTTTTTCAGAGAACATCCCTCCTTATCTCAGCAAGACAATGCCAAGACATATTGAGCACGTATTACAACAGTGTGGCTTTGAAGTAAAAAAAAAAAAAAAAGTTTGGGTAATAGACTGGCCTGCCTTCAGTCCGGACCTGTCTCCTACTGAAAATGTGTGGTGCATTATGCAACACAAAATACAACAATTTAACTTTCAAAAGTTTACCAATTAGTGTCCTCAGTTCCCACACACTTACTGAGTGTTGCTAAAAGAAAAGGTGATGTAAACATGTCCCTGTCCCAACTTTTTGGGAACATGTTGCAGGCAACAAATTCAGAATAAGTATGTTTACAAAAAACAATACAGTTTATCAGTTTGAAAATAAATATCTTGTCTTTGTAAGTAGTTTTCAATTGAATATGGGTTGAAAAGTAAATCTTTTCATTCCTTTTTTTTGGTTAACATTTTACACAGAATCCCAACTATTGTGGAATTGTGGTTGTAGATATTAGACCTTATATGTCAACCATTTTAATGCTTTCATTGCTGTGGGTGATGTTAATGCTACTTTACTTGTGTACTTGTTTAATTTCTTCTTGTCCCTCTTCTTCTTCATCCCCCTCCTTTTCCTCTTCCTCTTCTTCTTCTTCTTATCAATAATGACAACAATAACAATAATCATATCAGTAGTAGTGGTTAGGGATGGGTACCGTTCACATTTGAACCGATACGGTACCGATACCCGGTACCTGCGAATCGGTATCGGTACTCAACGGTACCAATTTTCGGTACTTTTGTGTGTGCTTGTGTGGTAATAAAGTAAAAAATTTACTTGGAGCAGACGGAGTGTTTAGGCCATTTCTTCTCACGTTGCTGGCTGCAGACGATGCGTCGCTAACGGATGCAGGCGTGTTAACGGTGCTGAATACAGGAGTTGTAGCCGACCTGAGGCTGTCGAAAGTTGTACAGTCTTCAGCCTGTGTTGTGTTACCTCCTCAGCTTTGTAGCTCCTAACCATAGTATG
>JAJHUR010136477.1:0-13813 GCA_027495735.1 Lutjanus campechanus
ATTAAACCTGCCAGTCTCTTGAGCTAATAGTTAATGATCCTGAACGATCATTAAGCAACCTTCTCTGGAAAATAAATGGCAAATCATTCAAATGAGATAAGGATTTTATCTTGTTAGCTTTAGGATGACCATGCTGAATGTCCCAATTAAGTATCTTTTTTCGTGCCTCTCTGATCTGTCAACTTCACAAGCCTATGAACTACCAGGCTATTTATCACAGCTCCCCAAAAGGGGTAACATTGCCATCAGAAAGGGCTAATTAATGCTCTGGATGATATAAACATTCAAATGGTAGTTTATGGAGGAGAGTATTTTGAAACAGGCTGACAACAAAACTACTCTGTGTTGTGGAAATGCTGTGGGTGGGATTAGCCTTGTTAAAGACTACAATTATACTATTAATACTACTAGAAATGGCGTATGGTGATAAACTTTGAATCATTTAGGCATGTAAAGTTCAGTCTAGATTTTTCAGTTTGGTGTCTAGGAAGCAATGGTATAGAATCTATAAGAGTGTATGTAAGATTTACGGCTTTATTGGCAGTAATGGAATATCATATTTGTAAGTATGTTTTCATTAGTGTGACAATTAGAACTGTTCTGTTTTTGTTACTTTAGACTGAACCGTTTATATCTAAAGAATGTGTGGGTTCTCTTCCATGGAGGCCGTTATGTTCCTCCACCACGTTTCTACAGTAGCCCAGAACAGACAAACCAAACATTGACTCTAGCTGCGGCCTTTCACGTAGACAACGTAGGTTCTCCTACACACTTTGAAGGGCAGAATGAGTCGAGGTGTTTGCAGTCTGCAAGCTCACTGCTAGATGACACACTGTTCCTTTTAGAAATTAATTAATGGTAAATTTTATTGACAGCACTTGGCAAGTCTAGAGCACAAAGAGGCTTTCCAAAAGAAACAAAATAAAATACAATGACAGAATACTATAAAAGATAAATATAACAATATTACAACAGTGCATTAAAACAAGGCAAGACATTAAAAAAAACAACAGTAAGAGGAGATAGTAGTTAAAGTAGTGACATAAAGTAGGCCTGTGACCCCCGTCTGTCATCACTGAAAATTTCCTGGCATTTTAATCTGTCTTTGTCTTTGCCAGCCCCTCCAGAACATGGGGGGACCTCTACAACCGCAGCCTGTCATGCCCCTCCAGCCTGCGCAGCAGGGGATGGCCTCTCAAGGTGCCGGAGCCAAAGCGTCCCTCCCTTCCACCTGGTCTGACCATTCAGTTAACATCAGCCTGGACTTCCTGGGCCCGGGCATGCAGCCACCCAAGCCAAGCCAGCCCACCCTCAACACCCTCCAACAAGGTGAGAGGAATGGCAGAAGCTGGCATGAGAGCAGTGAGGCTTGAGCCAGGCATCTCCTTCAATCAAATGTGATTAAAAATTTGGCACTTTTTATTCATCGAGTTTGTTTTGTCATTTCCAGGCAACCAGGTACCTGCCAACATGCTCTCCCAGGGATTTTCCACAATGAGCCTTGGACCTACAACAGTCAGACCGCCTGTAAATTCCATGATGCACCCTGGTGCTAGCATGGGAATGGGAATGGGCATGGGCATGGGAATGGGGATGGCCCCCAACCCGGGCATGATGGGGATGGGCATGAACATGGGGATGCCCGGTGCTATGGGAATGGGGATGAACCCTGCAATGGTCCAACAGCCCAAACAGGATGCCTTCGCTGACTTCGGCAACTTCGGAAAGTGATGGAGCTGGAGAGCAAAGGCTGTCTGGTGGAGTGGTGTAGGTCGCTCTCTGTCTCCCTCTCTCCGTCCATTGGTGAAGGATTGTAATGAGCTGCAAACAAAGAGTACTTGAATAATGTCAACTATCACAATACCAACGCCCAACAATCTCCTTAATTTTTTTTTTTTTTTTTAAAGAAATAATGCTGTGTAGTGATTCTGGATCTCAATGAATGTGTGTTTGTGTTGCGTTTGAACCAATGATCTGTCTGGTCTGGGGGTGATAGTCAGACACACACTGACAGAACAACAGTGTGCCTTGTCTGTTACTTAAAAGTCAGTGAGAGGAGGGAAGAGTGTGCCACCAAGAGAACGTCAGGGGGATTTGCTTTATAACCTCAATCAAGTGAAATCACCAGAATAGCAAAAAAAAATATATCAGTAGCTGCATAATTTGTTGTTTTTTTGTTTTTTTGGAGATGCATTCTCAGTAACTTTACTGAATGAAGAGTTTAAATAACATGATCAGCCATTTTTAACTTTCTAATGTACATTTAAGAATGTCAAGTTACCTCTTTTTTCTTTTTTTTTTTTGTCCTTGCTCTTCCTTTGACCTGTAAATAGAAATCTGGAGCCCTTAGAAATAAGTTATGAAGTTCCTTCTATATGAGATGAAGTGACAGTGTGAAGAGTCGTATCATACAGACCAAATCTGATATGAATTAAGACCTATAACGAAGCACATTGACACCTTCTCTTTGTACATAAGTGTCCACGCACTCCAAATGTGGCCCGTCAGTGCTACAGTTCAAGTAATGAATGAGTGTTTTGAGTGAAGATTGATTTGAGGAGTTTCTCCTTCAACAGACGATCATTTGTGGCCTTTCTTATTGGTATATATATCTATATATTTTACTTATGAAGAAGATTATAATCAGTTTGCATCCAAATGAGATAATCGTAGGGTAGAAGAAGCCTCACACAGGGGTTGTGGGTTCCTTATTGCAGCACAGAGTGCCTGAAAAAAAAAAAAGACCTTTGCCTTTTCTCTTCAGTTAACCTCTTTGAAGGAGACAATGTGACTGTGCAGTGTTGAGGACAGATAACCAGAACACAGCTTCTGTACTATGTACAAACATGTTTGTACTTATGCCTCAAGCCAAGCACACCGTCTGTACGGATACCAGATGCAGTGGTATCATTATTTCACTCGCTCTGTTTTGTTTGTCCCATGCACAGTTTTATTTCCACTCTATTCAGGTCGTTGATAACTTCAGAGCTCAGAAAACACCCAGGATATACACTAATCAGCCACAACATTAAAACCACTCACTGGTGAAGTTAATGACATTGATTGGGATCGGGATGTGTCGGGCAGCAGGTGAACAGTCCATATATGTTAGGCTGCAGGTGTACAGTCCATTCCTGAAGTCAGTGTGTTTGGAGCAGGAAAAATGGAGGATCTGAGCAACTTCTCCAAAACTGCAGGTCTTGTGTGGTGTTCCTGGTATGTAGTGGTTAGTACCTACTAAAAGTGGTCCAAGGAATGACAACAGGTGAACCGGCAACAGGGTCATGGGTGCCCAAGACTCAGTGACGTGTGTGTGGGGAGCAAAGTCTAGCCCGTCTGGTCCGATCCCGTAGAAGAGCTACTGTAGCGCAGATTGTTGCAAAAATTAATGCTGGCTATGACAGAAAGGTGTCAAAATACAAGAATGGGCTCTTGACTGTCAGAACTGGACCACTGGGCAATGAAAGACGGCGGTCTGGTGTTGATAAGATGTTGACTTGGCCTTCAAATTACCCAGAGTCTGCTCTATGGTGCCCCACCTCCAAACTTAAAGAATGTGCTGCAAACATCTTGGCACCAGACACACGTTCAGAGATTCTTGTGGAGTCCATGCCGCGACAAATCAGAGCTATTTTGGCAGCACAAGGGGGACCAACACAATATAACAATATTCAGGGTTCTTACTGGTTTACTGGTACTGGATGTCCAAAATGGTTTGAAAGGTGCTTGGATTTTGGATAATGCGCTTGAAATTATAATGGCATTACTTTGATAATAAATCGCTATCTAACTGAATAGTTGGCTTTTTAGATAAATAAATAAAATAAATTGTATAGGATGATGCAAAGTTTACTTACTGACGGGGCAAATTTTGAAACAATTTGTCACCCTTCTGTAGAACGCTGTCATATAACATAATTTGGATTATTTAGGCACCTTTAAAATGCTTGAGAAGTTCTTGAATTTGACTTGGGAGAAGGTGTAGGAACCCTGAATATCAGGCAGGTGGTTTTAATGTAGCGGCTGATCTGTGTAAATATATTAAGCTCGGCTTATTCAACAAAGTGTTGGTGCAGACTGTTATTACGATTGCATAATGCATCTGTCTGTTGTCTGTTAAATGTGCACCAGTGCACCTCAGTAAATGCTGCCTTCTCACCCTCCATCTTTATTAATGTCACATTTTTAAAAAACAAACAAACAAACAGCCATCTTGGAAACAGTGTTGCTCTCATAACCGTCATCTGTCCACGTCTGCATGTTCTGCAACTGATCAGGAAGATTGTACGAGAGGAAGCACTTTAACCAGTTGGGATGCAGTTTGTACACACCCAGCACGTTGTGGTAGTTGGATGTGTTTTGCGATCGTGCACGATGAACAATCCCACCCGGCTGTACCCTGCTAACTGACCTGTTAGATGTACACAACATTGCTCTTCAGTGGTTCAAGTGCCTGCCGACGGTTGCCTCTTGACCCTTGCAATGAGTGATTGATAAGTAAACCTTGACTGCCTGACATTTGTGGTTCGTCAACGATTAGATAAATAATTCACTGTCCAGAGAAGAAAGCATTGGATTCTGCAGCCCCAAGAGGATCAGAAGTTGTGCTTTCCTTCTCCCCCAAGGGCTCAAGAGGCTGAGCACACTAACACAAAGTAGCCTTGCATCAGTCTGACGCATTAAAATGACCAAAATCTGTTTGCTGTTTTTTTTTTTTTTCGTAAAATATATCAGTAGAGGTTTTATGCATTTTGTTTTCTACTTCAAATTGTTTTGATCTTCTCTAAAATGGGATTGTTACTGAAACACTAGCATATGCAAATGTTAAAAAAAAAAGAAAAGAAAATCCTTTGAGAAAATGAAATTTTTCATTATTCCCATTTTGATTTGATTTACACATCAAGATTCTTTATCTACAACATTAAACAGTTGATTGAAATTTGTTAATGGCGTGTGTTATTGCGGTGTGCTGTGTCATTAGTCTCATTCAAAAGAGCTTCAAGCAGCAAAAGTGAAGGCACTGCCCTTGACTTTCAAATTACATTTAGTTGATGCGAGCTTGTTAATTTCATCGTTTGAGATAATAAAGGGAGGAGTTTAATACATATGCATGTCATACCGATAAGGAGGGAAGCCAAGAGAACGAACGTGGGGAATGTAAACTCAAACAATACAAAGAAATCAGCTGAGAAATTGGTGTGAACTCCAAACCTGAAGATTGCGACTGCCAAGTGCATCACAGTGCTCGCAACAAAAAGGCTGGAAACCAGGTCACGGGTAGATATCACGGGCAGAGTAACAGCAAACAAGTGAACTGAAATAACACTGCTGGAATAAAGCAACATCTGATTGTTGTTGTGACAGCTGCAGTGGTTTAATGCAACACGAAATCTCAACCCTTCTGTGATTTAAGATTTCACGTTAACAGGAAGTATTAATGGTAAAAAGAAAAAAAAAAGCTTTTGTTGTATTTTAAGAGCTGTTGATACTTTGTCTTTAATGCTTTAATACTTATTATAGAGATGCAGTGGTGGAAAGTAACTAAATACATTTAATCAAGTACTGCACTTAAAGGGCCAGTGTGCAGGATTTATGGTGCTGTGTCTAGCAGTGAGCTTGCAGATTGCAACCAACTCACCTCACCCACCCCTTCCAAGAATGTAGGAGAACCCATGGCAGCAAAAATGAAACACCTGAATCTAGAGTAAGTGTTTGGTTTGTCCATTCTGGGCTACTGTAGGAATATGGGGGTGCAACATGGTGGACTCCATGTAGACTTATAGTGCTCATTCTAAGGTAATAAACACAATGATTTTTATTTTCAGGTGGTTATACATTAAACATTAATGAAATCAAAATCATACTGCCATAATCTGCCAATACATACCCCTAAATCTCACACACTGGACCTTTAAGTACATATTAAAAGTACTTGAACTTTGAGTACTGATTTCTCCACCATGCTGTTCTGTTGCTGTCATAGGGGTCTAAAGAAACCAGAAAATATTGATATGAGAAGCTGAAATCAGCATTTTAACATTTAACAATGAATTAAAATAGTTGCAAATTAATTTGATAGTTGATTAATAATCAATTGTTCGATTCATGGTTGTAGTTCTAGATCAAAGCAGTGGTTTCCAACCGTTTTGGCTGCTCACAAAAAGCAGTGTGTCGGTGGTGTTACAGTTCAGTTGTCTGAGTTGTAAACGGCTCCACCACATTGTGATTTTTCCCTCTAAACTTAACTCATGGTTTCATTCCAATAAATGTTCAAATTATCCAATATGTCACCAAAAATCAAAGATCAGAGACTCGTCCAGAAACTGAAAACAGATTTGTGTATCAGAACACAGTTTTTTCTTCTTTCTCTCCTGTTACAGTACAGATATTAAATGACATGACCTCCCAAACAGAAACTCTTTAAACTGTTCTCGTCTCATAAATGTGTCATTTAAAACATGTCAAAAGTCTTAAGAAATCCAAGTGGGGGAAAGGATTGAAAAATACTGAAATCTGTGGTACCACAACTTCCCATTTAAATCCCATGTTTAAAAAAAAAAAAGATTTATTCATGTATCCTTGTCTGATGTCCACACAGAGGCTTCAATGCAGTCCACAGTCAACCAGAGACTGTTTTACATGAGACGTGGAGCTGGACGCAGCACAGTGAACGTGCAAAAGAAGACTATTAACCCTTAGATGCATAAGTGGGTCAAAGTGACCCAGCGGATTTGCTTTTTTGCAATATTTTATAATGAAAAGTTTGACTGAAAAGCTAATACGTTTAAGTTAATGTTCGTCATGGCCGAGATTTATTTATTAGAGCCAATTTGGCAGTCGTGGATGTTTTGAAAGTAATATAAATGTACCATTTTAAGTGACGTTTAAATCATTTTTTGTTCTTGTTAATCAGTGCCAACATTTATATGGATTAGTGCCCATTTATGCTGCCTTGTATAGAAATATAGTCACATAGTGATGTTATTTTTAGGATGCACAAAAGTGGCACCGGGGTATGATTAAGAAAAACCTTCAGAGCACCACTTGAATCTCTTGGAGCTTTTCATATGCTGCGGAGGTTCGTCTCTTTCTTCTCATAAATTGCTTGTAATAAAAAGACATTTTTGGTCGACTCATATTAAGGCGATTTTCAAAACTTTCCCTCCATACGATTCCTTAACACTTTTTTTTCTCCCCTTCTCATTCAGAACACACTGAGGACACAAAATCCACTGAGTTTGTTTATGTTGCAGTTTGTGTAACGCTGACCCACAGTTCTGGATAAATTGTCTGGACTATTAATCATCTGACGATCCCACAGATTTATCTGTAATCCCTGTATTTCAAACGAGCTCCACCTCCTGCAGCTACAACAGTAACATGGTGCTTATACACCGACGCCTCAGTATTAATGATCTAATGATGTCACATATAATAATACTTTACCAAAACCAACACTTAAGTAATATTTTGCCGCCAATACTGATGTATTTTCATGCAGGACTTATACTTGTAATGGTGTATTTTTACTACAACTGCAACGATAACTCAATTAATTGATTAGTTGGCTGTTTGTTGAAATTAGTTTTGATAATTAACTAATCGTTTAGTTATATTTCAAACAAAAATGTCAGCTTCCAGCTTCTTCAACGTGAGGACTTGCTGCTTTTATTTGTGATTTATGACAGTAAATGAAAATTCTTTGGGTTTTGGAGTTTGTTTTTTTTTCTGATGAACATTTTTCACTTTTTTTTTGACATTTTAGACTAAAAGATCGATTAATCAGGACAGTTATTGGCAGATTAATCGATAATAACAATAACAGTTAATTGCAGCCTTAATTTTCACATTTCTATATTTGCACTTTTACTGAAGGATCTGAATTCTTCTTCCACCACAGTGAGATGGATGGCCTGATTACTCTGTATAAAACACTCCAGAGAAAGGTTGTGTAGTCTAATTGTGGCCCATCTCTTCACCGCCGGTGCTGTGCCCTTGTCATATTACATGAAGGTTTGTTGGAACACACTGGTGTGACAAACACCACTAAAACACAGCGTGCATTAAACAATTGACCCCATTTTCACTCTCTGGAGAGAAAGTCTGTTAAATGGGCTATACTAATAATATTCTGATACATTATATGAAACATATGGAGATGAACAACAGCTTGGCTTCTGCTAGATTTGTCCCATTTATGGCATAAAAATATATAGAAAGAGGGCCAATTAAACTCTCTGCGGTCAAATTAAGAAAAACACTCAAATAAACTCCGACTCAGACCCAGAAACATTATAGAGACATACAATCATTCGTGCCGCTCATCATCCAAAAGTAACCTCTGCCATTTAAAAGAGGGGAAAAAAGCAACATCTTTACAACTTCCATGAGATGCAGTAAATTGTGCTTTTATGGGTAATGTGCCCATTAAAGAGTAAAAGCAATCTGAGACGTCAAGACAAATGACAGCTTTTGAGTGCCATCTGCAATCTCTAGCTTCACAAACTCAATTATTCATAATGCATTTATGAAGTCCGCTGAGACTGCGCTGTCATTCCTGTTCAAACTAACAGGGAAAAGCAACATAAAGGGACAAGCTCTGCGAGATGACAATGGCCTCGCGGATGGCACTAGTGTGTTTATGCTGCCACCTGCTGGGCAACACCCAGAACACAAACACAGCTATTACAGGGAGAGTTTGGATCATTTGAAGCAGAGGTTGCATGAGGTGCTTATTAATAGTCAGTGTATTGGCTACAGTAGATGCTGGTCAAAATATTAGTTGAAGTGTACGCTATATTTAGAATACTTTCACTGCTCTACTTTGCCATTAGACAGCCTTTTCTGACAGGAAACCACTGTTACAGAGGCCAAATATCGCTTTTTCCAAACCAACCAAACTCCATGAGCAAAACCAGTAATTTTACCTCGGTGAATACAGGACTTGCTGGTCTACCCCCACCTTGATCTGTTTATCTGCGGTCTTGTGTAACTTAATTTAATCCAAATTATCCTTTTAAAGCGCACAATAACACAAACAAACTAACAGATTGAGGCAGCAGTTGACCAGTAACACTCATTTTATATGTGAGGAAAATGACTGATTTCACCTATGGAGTTTGGTTGGTTTGGAGAGAGCGATATTTGGCTTATATAATGGTGGTTTCCTGTCAGAAAAACCTGTCTGACAGCCAAGTAAAGCGGTGAAAATATTCTAAATATAGCAGACACTTATACTGATATTGAATTTTTTAGGCGGACCTTTTTATACGTGGACAAAATACCTTTTTTTGCTGACCCGGTCCATAGCAGCTGGTGCTGTTGATGGCCCGTTCTGCCTCTCCAAACTGAGGGGTCACAAACTTCCACCTACTGTGAATAATACACAGACTATCAATAAGTACCCATTTTCAAATAATCTGGACTAACCCTTTAATGCAGTGTCAAAATATTTAACCTTTAGTGGTTGTCAGACATGAAAAAACAAGAGAAGACATTATTATAATTAGTACTGAGAAGCTTTTATTCCTCAAAATCAAGATAATTCCTCTGGTGGGCAGAGAAAAACCTCCATATCAATATGATATAACAACAGTCCTTGTTTGATTCTTCTGAATCTCAGTAAATAAGATTTTTCTGGTAGTTCATCCGCAGTATTTCACATCTATCATTTGTGATGTTAAGCATAAAATACAAAGGTAAAGGTTAAATAATAAACAGAAATCAGAGTGGCTGTGGGTTGACCAGGATGACGTTCTCACCCCGGATGAAAAGCTGGTTGATGTGGCGTGTATGGACCCTGCCATACGTCTGGGAGTCTTTCTTCTGACAGACCTCTGGACTCTGGGCCTTCAGCGAGCCTTTCTGTTTATCCAGTTTGGTTTTAACCGTGTCTGACAGCTTGGACTCTGTCCTGCTGTGCCCTCTCTCGCCAGCGCGGTGAGCGGGCTGGTGCTCGCTGGCCGTTTCCCGGACTTCGTGCTTTTTTGACGGCTCGTCGCCCGCTGAGCTCTCCTGGAGCTTCAGCTTCTCAAAGAGCTGTACAGAGATTTCAGTCACGTTAATATTTGTGGATTAAACATACGGCCGTTTCCATTCTGTAATTACCTCTCTATATAGAGCCTGTTCACACCTGGTATTAATATACATCCTGGGTGATCTGATGACAACAACAGGACACACTGAGATCCAATCACTCAGATTCAGAGGTGGTCTGCGCTGCATGTGACTACATTCTTTTAATAGTGTGAACACAATGTGTCCTGGACCACATTGAAGGACCACCTACTCAGCTGACTTCCTGTTTGTTTCACTGTAATGCATCTTGCATGTTTGGGCTCTCTTACCTACCAGCTTTTATGTACAACAAATTCTTAATCATTTGGGCCTCTTTGGCTCTTTTTGGGCTTCTTGTAAATATGGCAAATGTTATACAGTAAATAATTTCATGCTTTGTGCAAAAAACATCTTTTCTTTTTTTAAATTTCTTGGGAGGGCTTTTATGGCTTTAATTGACAGGACAGCTGAAGATATGACAGGAAAAGGGGAGAGAGTGTAGGGGGATGACACGCTGCAAAGGGACGCAGGTGGGAGTCGAACCCACGGGGCCGCTGCAGAGGACTCGCAGCCTCCATACATGGAGAGCAAGCTCTACCAACTGACCTGCCTGGACGCCAATCTCTCATTTTCTTAATTGTTTGATCTATAAAATGTGAGGCAATTGTCAAAGGTGATGTCCTCAAATATTCAGTTTACCGTCACAGAAGAGTAAAGAAACCAGAAAATATTTACTTTTTCTGAGCTGAAATCAGGGAATTTGGACATTTTTTTAATTGCTTAAACTAATAAATCTAAATTATTATTTAAGTATTATATTATCCAAGTCATTGGTGATTAATTTAATAGTTAACAGCGACTCAATTAATCGACTAATTGCTGCACTAAACTTTATGTTTGTTTGTGTCATGTGTTGATTAGTACTGTTGGGCCACTGGTTAAAAACAACAACGAACGGTTTTATTTGCATATAGAGGATGGAAATGAAATGCTTTCAAAACATTCGTGCCTTCTTGTTAATTCAGTATTAAGTGTAATACATCAAGATGTACGTTAATATCAGGTATGAACAGATTCATAGTAAGCAGTGTTACTGGCGGGGTCCGCCATTCCCATGCAAGATCCAACCAAATCCAAATAATGCATGCATGTAATCCACTGATAACAGCCTTACGGTTAATTTTTGATTTTATCAGAACTGTATGAGTTATTACCTACGGTTGTTATGTATTTGTAAAGTTAGAGGCGACGGCGATCGCTCATCAAAAATCTGTCTACAACATAAGACTACTGTAATTTTTGTCCTGTTTTGATGGTTTTAAATACACAACTCAGTGGATTTTATGTCAGTCCAACTCCTTATCAATGTAACAAACTTCACTATGCTGCAAAAAAAGAAACACAACTGAAATCTTACAGACTGTAACTTTAACTATGACTGAGTAGGAATATATTTCAGTCAGATACGCGATGGAAACCAGAACCTACCCGAGTAATGGTGAGGGCTTTCTCATGGTAGAGTGCTTCTCCCAGCAGAGGCTCTCTGTATGTCTCATCTACATCCACCATCGCCTGACAAAGAGAAATAAAAACAAATGGTGAGGACCAATATTAAGACATCAAAACCATGGTTATAAGGATATTGGGAACTACTGGACTAATCAGCAGCTGCTGCATGAGAAAACAAAAGTGGAAGAGCTCACCATGTTCCAGAACTTGTCGAAGGCCACGACAAAGCCAGAGCACACGCCTCTCAGTCCCTTGAAGGTCCTGATGTGAACTTTGACTCTTATCCTCTCCTCAACGCATCGGTACAGCTCCCCCAACGGACTTCCTTTACATACTGAAGACACATGACAAACAGGTTACACAACCGTCTCTATAGGCGATAAATTATAGAAGGAATTCACCTGAAGCACAGAAAGATTTCTGTCAAAAAGAGCTGAGGCACACTGATCACTGGTTTTTGTTCCAGTGGTGTGTGCTAAGATGGGTGAATGGGGGTCAATATCCTTTCTTTAATCAATTATTAACTGAGAAGTTGTGTGTTTTATGGTGGATTTTAGGATATTATGGGATAAGAAGGTAGGGTCACAAATACTGCTGAAACAATTTGTTAATTGGCAGAAACTTAATTGTTAATTTAGTAGAAAGTCAAACATTCTCTGGTTCAAACCTCAGAAAAAATGAGGATTGAATGATTCATTCGCCGTTTATCAAAGCACAAAGTGACGACCTCAAATGTTTTGTACACAACACAAAGATATTCAGTTTACTCTGTAATAGAGGAGTTAAAAAAAACTGAAAATTTTCATATTCTGGATGCTGAAATCAGAGAATTTGGACTCAAAAAACTCAAACCAATTCACTGATTATCAAAATAAATGGCGATTAACTTAATGCTCCACAACTAATTGATTTATCAAGTAGTCACTGCAGCTCTGCTGTAAATTGAATGTCAGTTTTGGACTGTTCACTGGACAAAATAAGCAATTCAAAGACAACACAAATAATCACCAGATACATTAAATAAACGTTAATTGATGCACAATATTATCAGCACATCATCTGTAGATAAAGGCTTGAAAGTGAAACGTGTATCAGCTTGAAATGCAAATGTTTCTGCCGATATGAAGACTCTTTAATTATGCGCACATGACGCAAATATGTCTGCGCTGGTTTTTGAAGTGTCTGAAACAGAAAGCAAAGTCGTAATTTACAATGACTGCTCAGAGTTGGTCTTGCAAGGAGGAGCCGAGCATTCCTTCAACGCTACAAATTTAATAGTCCATCGTCTTAATCATTATGATGAATTAGTGAAGAACAAAGAGAAAACAACCTGTCAGCAGGAGTTCCCTGATTTTGTCCAATGATTATTTCTATGAGTGCTTGTGGATAATGAATGACAAACTTGATGTTCACTGCAATCAGGTGGAAAAAAAATATGATATATCAGTATCAGTATCAGCAATCACCCAAAATGAGTTGAAAAAAATCAAACATTATCTGCCCCAATTACAAACAACATGAAACTGTGTATTCCTGGTTTCCGAAACCTGTACACGCTACCTAGAGTACTCCAATAGAAACCAGGATACTGTGGCAATGTAAACACCTTATTCTGGTTTCTGATATCTTTGTTGGTACAGAACAGAGAGGCTGAGATGACGAAAGATCGAGATACAGCTGGAATCATGTGTACAGGGACATGACATGTGAATAAGGTTAGGGCTCAAAACCAGGATACTTGTTCGCATGTAAATGCACCACGTGTGAAAACTAGAAAAGGTTTTGCATTTGAGGAGCACATTACTATCCTGTAATAAAGTGACTTTAAAGGTAAGAAATGACACTACGTATCAGTCTGAAAAAAATAATAACAATAAAAAAAACATTATGTAGGAGTTTCACAAGTTTTGAGAGGAATAATGCAGCAGCTACATGTTCACAAACTGTTCCCAAATATCCAAAATCCATCCCACTTAATGCAGTGGTTCCCAACCATTTGTCCTCAGAGCCCCCCTACTTGTATCTAACAAAAGCTGAGCACCCCCCAGTCCACACACAGGCACTCACGCACCAAAAAAATAAGTGAGTCATTCCAAATTGATATTTCTTTATATTGTTTACATGGTTCCCATTTTTTACATTTCATCTAGGTTAATTTGTCCACATTTTTTATAATATTTTCCTCTTGTATATATGGCTTGTTTACTTCTTATTTATTGTTTTTACTGATGCTTCTTTCTATTCTTGC
>JAJHUR010136477.1:15804-28494 GCA_027495735.1 Lutjanus campechanus
AACACAGTGTTTTGGACGTTAGTACAAAAGGGAGGACTCACCACAGCCCAGGCTGAGGATCGCTTAAAGGTGAGAGCCAAACACATCGTTTTTATTAATCAATAAATATGTGTTTATTATTATATAACAGGGATAATCTTCTGTTGACTATTTATATACACGCAGTTTATAACACCCCGGTTGAATCTCTCTCATATCACCGACAGTGGTGACAGCCAACAGTCTCTGTGTTCTGATGATGGTGGTGAACCACTACGAGAGACACAGGCAGTTCTTATGTCGATTCAATGATGAGTTGATTACTGTGAACAGGCACTTTGTTTTAGTTTTAAATATGAAGTGTAAAATAAGAGCATAAAAATATGAAAATAACCAAAATGTGTACACCTGTCAACAATCAAATAAAGATTAAAAAACACTGGCAAGATTAAATTCTGTATTGCAAGATTACGCTGTTAGACATGGAAACCATTTAAAACACAAAGTGTGTATTTTGTGTAACATGCAAGGGGAATATGTTGTATTAACATTCATCGATGCCTTTGTTCATGTGAATATACTGTATAAAATATCAAAGAAGAATACCTTTTATTTTTTATTATTTAAAAAAACTGAATAAAAACAAGTGGGAGAGATCTTCAGAAGACGATCAACAAGGAGGAAACAGTGATGATCATAGTGATTATCATCTAACAGTTAGTCCAGAGATCATTGTCCAAAACACCGAGCAGTTCTCCACACAAAGGATTAAAATATTGCCTTATCTTATTGACTGCTTCAGTCTTGCTACAGATAAGATGCAACTTCTCTAATCGTGCACAACTGTTAGTCTGCTAGGGCTGCTAATCTTGTGCATTTTCCTTAACTGAGTGAGGCCGTATACGTTTAGATTTTTAGTAAAAGATTAATATAAAAAGGCTATAAACATGAAAACAGATATTTAACCGGAGCAAAAGAGACGACTGACAAGAAGAAGACAGCGCTGTGAGCAAGTGGGAGGAGGCTCGGCTGTGTGGGAGCTGCAGTGGTGTGTCTGTGTGTCAGCTTGCTGTCAGAGAGAAGAGAGAGTGAGAAAGTGTTACTGGTACCAGAGTATTGATGCTGCTGAACATTAGCGCTGAAAGCATTTCAGAAGTTCAGAATCAATCTGTAGCTTTACATCAAGCAGCAGCTTTCTTAGCCATGTTCCAACTTAAATGCGTATATCAGATTTCAGTTTCCTCTGTAGGGATTATTTTGTGTTTCTGATAAAAACTACTTCTGTAAACTTTTGATTTCAGAACTATTTTCAAGACAAGAAGTCGTCATGTTACCAAGAACACCTCTCTCTGGATGCAGTTGCATGTCTAGTAGGGCTGTCAAATACCAGGATTTTAAACCTTGATAAGATGCTAGTATAAAAAAAAACCCAACAACTTTCAATTCCTCTTTTGACACCACGGCGAAAAAGTCCTTGTCACACAAAATAGATTTTAATGCTGGTACAGAAAAAAGTCGCTCAAGAATGGGCCTCATGCAAGAACCACTTGTACGAACAGATTTGTTCTTAAGTTCTGCATATGAGTGAGACTGCATTTCAAACTACAATTATAAATTTACATATAAAACCTCTCATCATTAATTCAATCATCTATTATTACCTGCTGTCAGGTGTACTGGCCGCATATATTCACATGCAGGTTTATAAAGTCTCTGTCCAGGTGAACATCCTCACTTATTCTGTCCTCTGTCTCTGTGATGAAAACTTCCCCTTAACCCTCTCCTCATGCTGCACCGATCGCCCCTTACTGTGGCTGTGGCGAGTCGTTTTTTGTTTTTTGTTGTTTTTTTCCACTTAAGACATTTTCATATTGAGACATTTCTTGTTTAGTTCAGTGACACTTCGACCCTCCGGTAACACGACATTTACAGCACTCGCTTTTCCCGTCTGTTTGCTTCTTTTAATTGCACTGTTGACGCTGTTAAAATGACAGATTTTCCTTCATGGATCTCTGAAAGCAGGACGTCAAACTCCAAATTCGTAAAGTTCTTCTTTTTTCTCTAAGATGCCATTTTCATGAACGAACACTTCCTGACACATGGAGCAGGAAGTGCAGCCATATATGGTATTATCGGGGCGTTGACTATGCTAACTTGCAAGTCTCGTGCACATGCAGTCAAATATGCACAGGTGGATCATTTACACGGTTTTCTGAAGTTAGGAGCGTTTGTTGAATCTGACGTGGCGTGTTCGTACGAGACCTTTGTGCGAAAAGTAGTGAGAGAAATTTAAGACAAGAATACGAAAATGTTCTTGCATGAGGCCCAATGTCTGGTTTTGCTACAAACCAAAATTGAGGCAGGACAATAAAGACTGAACTGAACCGAGGTCTGGAACAAGCACTTAGATCTTTTCTGTTTTTTTTATAGCTTCGGTACTTTCGATACGATCAAATATTAGTGTTGTATTGTTTTAAACAACGTCTTATTGAAAAGTATTGAAGTATCGATACTACTGACAAACTTTAACGTATAGTATGACTGCATTTCATTGGTCTTTCTCTTGAATGGTTTGCATGGTCACCAAATTATTTACATCTGCTTTATTCTTACTGCAAATGAGCTCCTACTGTACGTGGTTTGTGACACTAGCAATGAGTTTATTTCTCTGAAGGGGCAACATCTTCATAGAACATCAGGCCCGTCTGTATATGTGGCAGCTGCCACCGACTGACACAGCTGTTCTCTGGAAGTCACTTCAGTCTGCGGTGGGCTGTGAGGGAAACTCTGATGATGTGATGACAGCTGACGAGTTGTGGAAATGTTCATTCTGGCTGGAGGTTTGGGCAGCATGACTCATTCACAGCCCATCAAAGCTGCATGCCTCCTAGTTCCATTATCACTATTAACACATTTCTTGGGAAAAAAAAACGCCCAAGATGAAGATCGTCTTCCTTTATTGGTCAGATCATCAATCTATTTCCTGATTTTAAAACAACAGAACAATAGCAGAACCAGAGCGTCGTGTGGTCGTTTTAATAGTTTTATTGACATGCGCATCTTTGTGGTGTCTCTTTCCAGGGAACATTAGCTGCAGACAAAAATGAGATCCTGTTTTCTGAGTTTGATATCAACTACAACAATGAATCTGCGCTGCACAGGAAAGGCACCACTCTCATCTGGGAAAAGGTGAGCTGCCAAGAAGGGTTCGAGTCTGCACAGTTGTTACAGAGAAAACCACTTGGATAAATCCTACTCTGTCTGATATCTTTGGGTTTTAAATCCTCCTCTGCACACACTTCCACCTCACCTGTCTGCTTTAGTCAATGATATCCCACATTTTCCCTACATGAAGTCTTCTGCGGCAGCTTCTGTGCTCTGAGGAAACAGTTTTGTGCACACAAAAACGCAAAATCAGATCACAGAGAGAGAGAGAGTTCTGAACGCATCGGCTGATCATCAGGTAGAGTTTTCAACACGTCTCTTCTTGTACAGCGTTACCAAATGCCAATAATGTAGCTGGACAAAAAATAAAGGTGACAAAATGTTCACTATGTAAGAATACATGTGTCAAGCAGCTTCAAGGTCTTTATTAGTAGATCATCATACCTCATTGCAGTGAGAGGAAAATAAATTAATTGCAGCCTGACAGGTTTAGAATAATATGGCATGCTTATTTATCTCCACTTGGCCTTCACAAGACAAATACATTAACTGGAAGAGAGCACTCAGTAGAATGCACAAACCTTAACTCCTTTTTGAGAAAATTCTTAAAATAGTGACATTTCACAAAGTTCAGAGTAAGGAGGAGGAATTCTAGCAGGTTCAAACGTTAAAAAAAACAACAGAATAAAAACACAGAATGTCTCCATACTGCTCATCTGGTGTAATCTGGCTTAGATTATTCCAGACAAGCCGTATGGAGGCATTTTATGGTTTCTTTCCAGTTGTTTTTTTTTTTGTTTTGTTTGTTTTTTTTTCTGGTCACCATTCACTTCCATTCTTTGGGAGATTCTGCAACACTGTTTTCCAGTGAAACTCCAGCAGAGTTTTACAGACTAACAAAATAAACCCGACACTCAGTCGGCGTGAAGGTGAGTAGATAATGACTGAATTTTTACATTTGACATGTAACTAGTTACTCCCCCAACACTGCCAGTTTTTAGCCCCGCAATAAAGTAATAAATTGGGAAAACAAACAGTGTTTGCTTTCAGAGCACATTCCAGTGTCTGGTTTCATATTTCACAAAGTTCACAAAGCAACAGTTGGATGCATGAAACTCCTGACAAGTGGTTGATTTTAAAGTTTAGTTCACCCCAAAATAAAAATTCAGTATTTTCAGTATTCAGAGTAGATACTGACTGAATTTTCATTTTTGGGTGAACTATCCCTTTAGGTCTTGAATTGAAACGTGTCTGGGGACATGTTTATGAACAGTTATACTCTTTAAATACAGTTATTCTAAACAGCCAGATTGTTAGTTAATTGTCTGGCTCTATATTGTGAGCAGATATGGCTCTTTTAATCAGTAACTGTGACAGATTACAGTTACATGTATTTAGTAATTTAATTACATGCAACTAGTTACTCCTCAACACTGCTCATAGGTAAGCTTTGTTTAAAATAAGCAGTTGTTGATGACTTGTGGCCCGCTCCACCCAGGTAAGAGGAGTGAGGAGTCAGCAGTTGGTGTAGGTTATACAGGTTTTTTATAAAGTTTTCCAAAACTTGTGAATCACTGCAACAACAGCAGGTGTTTAAGTGTACAGTCGTAAATGTGCACAACAAAATTTTAGGCTAATTGGTCCAGTAGTGCGTGAGATTAACTGTGGACAAGCTGCAGGTCTCATACACACCCTCAGACAAACACATAGCGCATAAGTGTTGAAGATGGATTTTTCTGAAGCACTTGTCTAAAAATATGTTGTGGTTTCACAGGGGGAAATGTGCTAGATCATATCCTGTCCTAGTGCTGTGACTTCCTGGTTTCCAGGCAGCTCGCACACTTACGAGACAGAAAGATGTGAGAGCATCATTTCCCAAAATGTTAGACTGTTGCCGTAGGTTACCTTTAATTGCACTAATCATATCCTTTTTTTTTTATGTCCAGAGAGATGAAACTGTCACTAAACGCATAAAGCTGCCGAACGAAGAGGAGAAGGACGCCCCTGTGACCCGCAGCAGGAGGAGGGTGGAGGCCCACCACTGTGACATTATAGGAGACCAGTTCTGGGAGGAACATCCAGACATCCTGGAGGACACCTGCTAACAGCTCCTGAAAAAAAAAAACTGAACTGATGTCGAGGACAGAACGGTTGAAGTGGACCCAGATGTATGACTGGGTGTCAAACAGCAAAGATGCCACCAACAGTATGAAGCTTAGCAGCCCTGAATACCTAGAAAGAGTGTCTTCTGAGACTCAAGCCTTTGATGTTTGACTGTATATGATCCCTCTCTCTCACACAGCTGGAACATTTTCTTAACTTTCATGTATGAAACTTCTGTCACAACGTTCCTTCAAAGTGAGAAGTTTTCTTCTTAAATTGCGAGATGCTGTCTGTCATGTTCAAAGGAAAGCAGATGATTTCATAATCTTTTAACGGAGGGAATTGAGGACGTGCGCGGCAGTTTGATAGTTTATACTGTCACACTGACTCAGGCATCTGCCCATCCCTCTCTAGTCTATTCTAAGGTTGCCTCTCTAAATATACGTCTTCATTTGATACCATGAATGACATTTATAATACTACCATCACCTGATCTTTCAGCATGTTTTACATGATTCCTCTTGTTTTTCTGTGTGTTTTTTTTAATGTGTGTAGGCGATTTGGATCTCTTTTCTTCAGGGAGCAGAGTTCCTAATGTTTTTAATGATCCAGGATCTGCAGACTGTTCAATATCACTTCCAGTTTGTAGTAATAAAGAGCATCTCCGAGGCAGGAATAAGCAGAGTAAAGCAGAAACCAATACCTTGGCAGGAGCGAGTGGCCTTGTTTTGCAGCCAGGACACCATTTAGAGATGTGAATGGACCCGGCGGCCTGCACTGTCATCAGAGCTAAGAATACCTCACACACCCTGCGTACACTCTATCCTCCTGACATGTGCTCCGTGGCATATTTATCATCACACTTATAAATGACCGGCTCAGTATGAATGGCTGCTGGAAGCCCAAAGCGTCAGAAGCCCCACTGTATTCTGTTACTGTAGTAGGCTCGGTTACTGTCGGGTATTAGAGCTGTATTTTTGGTTTGGTGACCTTGTTAGAAGCATGTAGCTGCTCTACTGTAGTTTATGTAACCTGCATTCAGTTTGTTTTTAATAAAAGATCTATAACGACTCAATAAATAATTGCACTCAGATTAATAAAAATGTACAAATGCATCGTGATCGCAGAGGTTTCCAAATGTCAGCTAACTGTGCGTCTGGATCACTTGACTGGGCTCGTCGCCAAACTGACCACATACGGTGACTCAACATATGGTCTGTGTATAAAAACCAGAGCGTGTTGAGGCAAGTGGTGCAGTTATTTAAAGATGCCTCGTGTTTACATGCGGGGCCTCTAAATGTTGGGCTACTGGTTTGAATAAACAGAGGAAGTAGTTTACACATCCTCAATATAATTATTCCTTAACAGCTCTTTTAAAATTCTTCCTGCCTGCAGTTCTGATTGGTTAAATTGACATTGATCTGTGATCTGCGTTCACGTGATATTGTTCAGACTTAAACCGCAAGCAGGGGAGTTGGGGAAATAATTTGCATAAACCTCAGAGATATCATCTGTTTCTGATGGTGACTGTATCTTCCGCAATGTCAAAAAGAGCCACAGAGGTTTCAACAAACTGGTGCAAACATGGCTGCAATGCCACAATCATTGGCAGTTACAGATTAAAGAAAATCCATTGATTCAGCTAATTTAACAGGAGTAATATGGTGTTTCAAGGCTATAAGGCGATTTATTTATCGTTTACAACAAGGTTGTAAAATTAGATTTTGTTGTAGTTCCTTTTTTGATTGATTTACTGGAACTGATTGTTGAGATTAAAAAATACAGAACAAACTAATTTATAAAGTGGAGTGCTGAGGATGAGGACGAGGGAAGAAGCTGCTCTTTGGTCCGGTGGGAGGCGAGCTCATTATTTTAAAAAAAACATGCCAAATGCTTAACACAGCAATACTTTTTTCACAGCAGCCATATCGATATGACATAGTCGGGTTAAACACAGATGTTTCCAATGATATTAATTAAGATCCCGTTCCGTTTAATGTTGCAGAGCCTTTTCAGTGCCAACATGCACGATAGCAGCACCCTGACTGTTTTATTATCATTGGTAACACCTGTGTTTACCCAATGATTTCATGTCAATGTGGCTGCCTTGAAAAAAGGTCTGTTGAGGCAATTTGAACTGTGTGACTGCAAAGCCATCAGTTGGGATAACTATGAACCATGAAATAATGCATGAAAACTCAGGAAATAAGTGAAAATTCTCCTTTTTTTTCTCATTCTGTCCACATTGTGTGATTGCAGCAGAAATTTATCAGGAATGCTGCACTAAATTTACACATAAAAATCTGTTTAATAGTCGTGAAATCACAAAATGTAAGATGCGTGGTTTTGCATTTGTTGGAATGGCCAGGATCATTTTTATATGAACAGGAGAGGAAGATGAGGGAGTGAGACAGCACCTGAACATGCATTTAAACTTGAGATAAATGAATATGGATCAACTGATGTCCGCTCAACCAGCGATGGACACGTTCATAAATGGCTCACGGTTAATTGAAACTCAATAGATTTCACTGATGAACCTGAGAATTATATGGAGCTACAACAGTTTTTCTTCTGTCTCCACTTCTGTCCAAATGCACAACTTCTTTCTTTCTATCTCTCTCCTCAGGGGAGCACAGAATATTCAAACCTCAAAGAAACAGAGCAAGTTATCGGATATATTTCATTATCAAGATCTACAACCAAATCACACATCCTGTCGTATGTGTCACTGTACGGTGGCAGAAATTGCAGGTAGCTTTTGCGCTCTCGCTGTAGCTGGTTGGATTGAACTCTCTGGGTCTGTCTGACCGTGTGTCGTGACGTCTTTGGTTACTTATTTATTGATTCAGTGGGACACTATAAACTCCCTAAAACACCTCTGTGTGTTCACACATTATATATATATCCCACCTGCTTTGCTTTTCCTAAACCTGGGTTGGAAGTGAGGATGTTTCATCATTATAGACTAATACATATTAGGGTATTAACGGATAAAAAACAAAGTCTTTCCTACCTGGTAGTGTGTTACATGAATAAATCTCAGTAAAATAAGGATAAAGTCATAAGTCGTTTTATTTTGCCTGATTTAACACCCTTACTGCCCCAGTCCATGTTGTATAATGTTTTCAGCCGTTCTGAAGGAGCAATAGATTTTGACGATAACCGTGATGATGTCACAGTGATGTCATCAGGGTTATTAATTTACAACAGAAAGCTCGAGTTTGAAACTGGAGATGTGGAGGTTTTAAGGTGAAGGCATGGAGTGATGCAGGAATGAATTCTAAAACCTGAGAATGAGTTAGCATATTAGCACCGCCGATTCCCTCGTCTCGAAGTCAGCGGGTTTTATTTACCTAAAATAAGGTTTGCAATTAATACAAACTAAAGAGAATTTCATGTTTTGTTCTACAACATAAAATACATCAGTAAATACCCCATTCCTGATTATTTTAAAGCTTTTACATGTCTTTAAAATGCTGGTTGCTAACAAGTGGCTAAAAGAGACCACACAGGTTGTCAGGGACATTAAACACCATCACTCTGAACACCAGTCACTTAGTGGGGGTGACACTGAGTTATGTGACTGTGATGTAGTACATTTATAGCCTAACTTTAGCTTTTTACTTCTTACAAAAATTTTCATGGTGGTGCTCATTTGTGAAGATTATCTTGCTGAACAAAAGGTTTAAGTTTCATAAACTTTTTGTTTGCCACAGAATATTTTCTGCACTAATCCAATAAGAAAAGTCCTGTTGGCTTTCTGTGGAGGGAACCAGAGCGATACTAACCTCCCAATGAGCCAAACAAAATACATCCCTGCAGCTATAAAAGAGATAAGGAGGCTCCGCCAAAAAGAGCTTTTTGGTTGCATGCTGGGAAATGTAGGACCCAGCATTTGCTGGTGCTTGCAGCATTTTATAATGATTTAAAATGAGGAAATCTCTGTCTCTGCTGCTTCAATTTTGACTATTCTTTTAATAATCTGTCTCTCGTGAGTCCAACAACTTTATGGAGGCACAATGCAAAACTGCTGGAGTATCTCTTTAAGAAATAATAATAATTTTAAAAAAAATGCACAGTCCTTAAACAACCCTTTCAACCAGGTGAAACTGCACTATTGTAGACAGACGACTGTTGAACTATGGTAATGTTGATTTTTATCAGTGTTGTACATTAGAAATAATTAAAATGATACACTACAGGAAATATTTTTGCATGTTTTTCCTCTTACAGGTTGCTCGTTCGTACATTTTTTCATCACATCCTGACTTATCTTGCCTCACAACGACAACTCAGTGTCCCCGTCCCTGTGTGTGTGTGTGAGTGTGTGTGAGTGTGTGATGAAGGGGAGGGGTTGAGAATGAAAGAGAGATGTGCGTCCATGCTGAGAGCATCTCATTGAGACGAGCAGCACCAGCAGGCAGCAGCGGCAGCAGCGGCGGCGGCTCATCGCGATGTCTCACCGGCGGCGTGTTTTTGTCCATCTGATGTGAAGCATTAAGACCGACTTCACTGCACATTTATGTCACAGTGTTGCAGATGAATCTGGAGCTGTTTGCTGTTAGAATGCGTCCTGGAGCGCGTCCTCCTCCTCCTCTCGACGCTGTGCAGTCCTCTGTACGTCGGTGCCTCATAGTTTTCCTCCTACACTGTGTTGCTGAAGGCGCTGTTTACAATGGTGAGTCTCATTATTTCCTGGAGCCATGATTAAAACTGGATATTTACAAATACCACATAGGTATTGCATTGCATTGGGATGTATTTTCAGTCAAAATGCACGATTGTTGGCCATACACGGTGTCTGTATTAGTATTTGTCATTTTTTTATTTGTTAAAAGTTATTAATTCAATGCCAAAATCAAAGAAAATCACAATATTTCAATTGGTCTCTTAAGTGCATTGAGTGCACACCACCTCCAATATGCTGTTTTCTCATGTTGCCCCCTTTTTCTTTTCTTTGATTGGGACCATTATGCGCCCACATACCAGGCAAATTCCTTATATGTGAGAACCAACTTGGCAATAAACCTGCTTCTGTTCCTAATTCACATCTCTCTCTGCTTTTCATTAGGAGGAAACAAGCAGGGTTCACTGAGGAGCATCCTTGAGGACGCACAGAGTTATGAGGTTACTTATCCCACATGGCTGCATCCTGGCAGACACAGAAGGTCTGCCAACAAAGAGGTGAGTCAGGCTGCCTTCTCGCTCTGTCCATTTGGTTAACAAAATGATTTTTTTAAAAATGCACTGAAACTCATTTGAAATTCCTGCTACCTGATGGACAATATGTTTTGGGGGTTTTTTGTCCTTCCAGCATCCTGCAGAGGCAGAGGTTCTGATCTCAGCTGAGGGCCAGGAGCTCCAACTGCACCTGGAAAAAAATGAGTGAGTGACTTTAGTAGAATTAAGTGCACTACACCGCAGTGTTTCATACTGGAAATGTTCCAGTATCATCTTTTCCTTCCCGATACCCACTCTGATGCCTGAACTTTGCAATTCGGTCAGTACTGAGTATTGCTCCGATGCAAGTGTGATAAAAAATAAAGTGTATTATTACTATTTTTTAACAGCTGTATACTTCTAACCCTGTACAGATGTGATATGATTGCTATCATTGTTGTATGGAAGGGCTCAGGTAGAACATGAGAAAGACAAAATGGCATACTGGACACTGCTGGGAAGTAGCAGAAGACCCCAGGAAGAGCACTGGGTTTTAAAGACAATTTGACATAGTGGCCAAACCGTATAATTACAACCATACATGATGCACTGCGGTCCAAAAAGACTTACACTGTGAAAAAAGTGGCTGTAAAATGGTGAATATCAGTGGATTTAATATCAGGATTTGATCCATACGGTCCAGTAACATTTGGAAAGTCTAGAGGAGCTGCACGATTAAATGATTTTATTACGTTCGAGTTAGCAGAGAGCTAAACCAGTTCTCCTCAAAGGGATAGTTCACCCAAAAATGCAGTCATTATCTACTCACCCTCATGCCGATTGAAGGTCGGGTTTAGTTTGTTACTCTTCAAAACACTGCTGGAGTTTCACAGGAAAACAGTGTTGCAGAATCTCACAAACAATGGAAGTGAATGGTGACCAGTTTTCAAATGGAGAAAAAAACAAGCTAGAAAAAAACATGAAATGCCTCCATACTGCTCGTCTGGTGTAATCCAAGTCTCCTAAAGATCCAATATGTTGTTTGCACACCATCACAACACACACACCCCCAGTACAAGCTAAGGATCTACAGTGAAGATTCAGGCTAAAAACATGGTGTAAAATAACATTTTCTAGTCAACTTGACATGTTGGGGCTTGAGGAGACTTGGATTACACCAGGTGAGCAGTATGGAGGCATTTAATGTGTTTAATCTGCTTTTTTTACATTTGAAAACTGGACACCATTCACTTCCATTGTTTGGGAGATTGTGCAACAGCTGTTTTCCTGTGAAACTCCAGCAGTATTTTGTGGACTAAAAAGACTAAACCCGACCTTCAATCGGCATTAGGGTGAGTAGATAATGACTGAATTTTCATTTTTGGGTGAACTATCCCTTTAAAACCTCAATATCAATATTGCTGCAATATTGTACAGATGGCTATTGATGCTTTCACAAGAGATTTTTGCTAAATAATCATCAGTAATGACACTATAATGACTAAATGAAATCACATTACATTACTGTAATTCAGCCTTTGAAACTAGGAAAAGACAACACTTATCACCATATCATGATATCCAAAATCTAAGAAGGTATCAAGTAATTTGATATAAAACTGATATATTGAACAGCCCTACAAACAGAGTCCTGTTTTGCAGAGACTTGCCTACTCACAGATACTGATACCGGTATTTTAGGCAGTATCAGATGCATTGTCTGATACTGGTGTAGAGGAACGACCCTATTTCATATAGAGAAGTTAAATTTTGGGCAACTTTTAGAGTAGCCATATTTCATGAGAACAGGTAAAAACAGACAAGTCCCTACACATATGCAGTTACCTGTATTAAATAAATCAGCTCAGTGTGTATTTAGCATCACTAGTGTCCTGTGTCTCCTTGGACGTCCACAGGACAGCCCGGCTGTAGCCCCGTTTATTTGACCAGATGTTAGCTGTCACAGAGACACATTTATAAGGTCAGCGCCCCTGTGAGTGCAGAGAGGGGGATGATGGGAGGAAAGCGGGGTGATGGTTCTGGACGACAGAGGGTTGACACCCGATCTGCGTGCCTTGGGCAAACAGGAAGTAAGACTGTGCCTCTGCACCTAACATCCTGTAATCTGATGGAGCGGTTCCTGTGCAGGAACAATGGGATGGTGATAGGAAGGGAGCAGATGGGAGTATCTGGCTCTTTTAATGGACGGTGTGATGGCTGGGTGGGACAGCAGAGAGAGAGAGAGAGAGAGAGAGAGAGAGAGATGTGAGTGGTGACAAC
>JAJHUR010136478.1:0-48195 GCA_027495735.1 Lutjanus campechanus
ACGCGCTCACACACACACACACACACACACACACAGGCGCGCACACACACACACACACACACACACACACGCTGAAGCCACTGAACATGGCAAACAAAACTGTTCACTTTGAACATGTGTTTTTTTTCCCATTCCTCTAGGAATTTCTCCTCCCTTATATCCTTTTGATGTTACAGGGTTTTTCAATAGTGGAAGGTGTTTCATATCGAGGTCTAGCTGATAACACAGATGGTCAGTGTCCTTCGCGGGGGAGCTATCAGGGTATGAGATTTCATTGCCTGTCCAAAGGAAATTCCTCAATTCAGCAAGGAGCAAAACTCAGCAAAGTTTCAGTTTTAATCTCAAGGCACTGACAGACTGTAAAATGTTCTTCAAAATAATTGGTGGACTCAGATTAAAGCAACAGTCAGGGACTTAAAATCATTGCAGCTGACTGGAACACAGCCTCTAGGACTTGTAAGACTTCGAGTTACTGTGCTGCTCACTGGCAGCTACAGCAGCAACCCAGTAAGCAGCATATGCAGTGTAGCCCATGTTTGGTCTCCGCAGAGACGACTGAGTGAAATCAGAAAACAAAGCGGAAAATCGTATTTTCCTTGAGAATCAGACATTGTCAGTCACTTTTTGTTGCATGACGACTTGGTTTGTCACACAACTATCTGTGGGACAGTGTTGACTCCCAGTGCTCCTGTAGTGAGCTTGGCTCACTGGGCTGAGCAGAGTTTTCTGTGGTGACACTTTATTCCAGCGTTCTCCTTTTGCATTCCAGCAAAGCTCACACTAGTGTTATATTTTATTGGTGAGCTCTGCAGCAAACAGTATGTCATGCTTTATGTGTCTGGTGAAAACAGAGAGGTGGTCCATAGGGAGGTGTGTGTGTGTATATGTGTGTGTCTTTGTGCACACTTTAAATGCATACACTCTCACAATATGTACCCCATAACCCTCAGCCTTTTCAGCTTCCCAGTAAGGGCAACAGCAACTCTGCCCTGCTGCATTCCCTCCTTTATTACTCTCATTTTGCCTTAACACAACACAATCTATCTTTCTCCTGTTGTCTTTTTTCCTTAATCTCACTTTGTTTTTTTATTTTGCTTTTAAAATTGTCTTTCCATTTTTTACCATGCAATTCTAAATCTGTATGTATTTCCTGCCCCTCTCTTCTCTCTTTTCTATCTGTCATTTTGTTGCTGAATTCATTGTCTCACGCCATCTCATTCTTCTTCCTCTAACCCTGTATTTTTTTTCTTTTTCTCCTATTCCCCTGTGATTGTCAGTGGCCAGCCCGTCTCACACGTTTTCTTTGTTTATACTTCCAGGATGCTTTCGTGGTTTGCAGTAGCAGCCGTAGTAGTAGCAGGAGCGGTAATAGTAGTAGAGAGGAACCAGTAATTCCTGCCCACCACTGCTTCTAGCCACTGCTAACCTCAGATTCAGCGACACACTGACCACAGTGACCTCCCACACTCTGCTCGAGTCTGCATGCATTTGTGTGTGAGCACACAGAATGTTGTGCAGTGTGTATCTAATTTTGGGACAGGGAAAGTGTAATCTCAGTGCACAAACTTATTTTCTCATTGCTCTCTCTTCAGTGCATTGTCTAGTACAAATATTTGC
This sequence comes from Lutjanus campechanus, assembly GCA_027495735.1. NCBI lineage: Eukaryota > Metazoa > Chordata > Actinopteri > Lutjaniformes > Lutjanidae > Lutjanus > Lutjanus campechanus. The sequence goes on from JAJHUR010136478.1 coordinate 1,618, forward strand.
AGTGAAGAGAAGTCAGTATGCCTTTGCATTACCTTTCTTGGGTTTCTTTGACACACTATCCCAGAATCTTGCAGAAAACATGCTATGTCTCCAAAACATGCCAAACTATGCATATGTGTGTCTTTGGTAAGGATGTTTAAAAATGAAAGCAGCTTGTTTAACATTGATGCATTACATATTCTTGACATCAGTGTCATTAAAGGAATGGCAGCTCTACAGTCATAGCTCTTACTCTTTGTTTTATATGATTATAGTTACACCCTATCCAGTAGTTTAATCTCATTCAGTGTTTAAGTCAATTTAGTCAAGTTTAAAAAGTTGTCCTGGACCCTGGTGACTTACTTTTGATCAAATCCTACAATCTCTAGTCTGTACATTGCCATGAGCACACAGAGTCTCTATGCTTGCATTTTGTATTCTTCATCTTTTTCCTGTTGATGATAGCTTTATTGGATTTTGATTCATGTACTCATGTCCCCAGTGGACCCAAGTCTTTCAATTTCATCAGATGTATTTATAGCTCAGTAAATAGTGATGAGTCACAGAGAGCTCTTAAACCTGCAGATGGTACAACTCTGGATGGGGGGAATATGACCCAGTGAACTCTTGGCCATGTATTGAAAATATTGTCCTTGTTATTACTGTTATTACTGTGATTGCAAGACTATAAGGGCCATCCACACCAAGAACAATAACTATAACAATAGCGATAAATAGAATACGATAAAGTTGTGGTGTGGAGTCACCAGCCACTTGAGTTAGAATAATAAATAAACCATTTATTTAAGTTATTGGTATAGTTATTGGTTTAGACAGCCCTTTAGACTGTACTTGTGTTTATGTGTGTGCATGCATGTGCCATTCACCTGTTTGCATGTGTGTCCGCTCTTTGTCTCACTTATCAAACAGAAATTACAAGTCTTTGTTGCGTCCTTGCGTCCACGGCAGCAACCCAGACAACACACAGAGAGTCCGGGATGCTGCAGACTTACAATAACTTTAGACAGCTCATTATAAAAGATGGATGGTTGTGTCTGTCCATTCCTTTCAAACACAGCCAGTGGTAGAAAATCTTCATAGCCTGTTTTTTCCTGCTTGTGTTATTTGCCTGAAAGTGAGTGGTAGCTGAGCAATGTTTGATTTATTGATTTTAGGTCACCAATATCCACCACAAGGACTGCATGATGGATTGAAAGAGTCTTGAGAAAAATTGGTTTTGGTTTCTTTGCCCTATCAGAGTCACAGCTACAGTATTCATCAGTGGATCAATAATTTTTCCCTCCAGTTGAGCCAGGCTCAGCTGTTGACTGGTCTCACATGGCTTCTTGAACATTGTCCTCCCTAAATGAACCATTCTGGGACCAGTGCAGCATCTCCAACCAAGTTGGCAAAAGGAAGTGGGGCAGAAACCTAGGCCAGTGCTATTAACTTTCTACAGTCTAAACTCTTGCCCTGCATAGCAGAAAGGCTTGAGCACATTTGTGTTCGTGCACTTGCTTCCCTGTTTCAGTGTCTTGCAAAATGCTGCCTTTTGATAGACAAAAAATCAAGGTAATTCAAATCAGCATAACATTGGCATTTTCACCAGCGATAGATTCAGCTTTAATGCAGCTACCACAGCTGGTTTTCTGGCCACAGAGCTCTGTGGTGGTCTGGACGAGGACAAGAGGAGGGGGGGTCTGGTAGAAGTTGGTTGGTGGTGGTCACCAGACGTGCTCTAGATGATTGCTGGGTGATATATGAGCTGTGACATAACTTTAGCATGACAGATATAGGGGGAAAAGAACAGAGGAAGAGGAAGAGAGAGAGTGAACGATATAATGAGCAGAATGAAAAATGAAAGAGAGAAGGAAAATAAAGGTTGAAGGGAAAAGTGACAGAAAGAAGGAAATAAAGAGATTGAGAGTGTGGGGTGGACCTCAGTGCCCAGAAACACAACTGGCCATTGGTTCGCTTTATTAAACCCAGCTTTTGCACCTAATTGAGTGTCAGGTTAGACACGCATAGACACACACACACACACACACGTACAAGTAAAGAGATGTAAATATGCACAGATGCATGCCCACCTCCATCGTTAGCAGATCCTATATGTACTCCTGAACTCACAGCATACGATCCCATTTAAGGCAAATGACAGCAAGAATGTTTGGATACAGAGAGCTCATGCTCTCACTGCATAGCGACTAGAAGCATGTTGATAATAATAGCCCAGAACTTATGCTCTTACTCCTAACACTATCATTATTAAAACAAGTATTTTGTTTTTACAGGTTCCCCCTACACATACAATGGGGGATGGGGTGGATTGAAGAAAAATAAAGGAAAGAGTGGAAAATGGACTATTCAAGGTTATGTCAGGGGGACTTATTTATACTTTTCTTCACACTGATATTTCCCATTGCTTGGCAACAAATGCAATCTCTTAGAAGACCATGTCAACAACAGTTTTTACGCATTTTTGCACTGCATGAAAAAGGCTGCTGCTGTCATGGCCAGCAGTTCACATCCCTGTGATCTAACTGCCTTCAGGAGCATGGGTCTGACGCAAATCCCCCTGTGACGCTGCGGCATAATAAGTGTCGGTAATAGCTCTGTGTTATTGGAGGGGAAAAAGTGTCCATTTTCATATAGCTGTGTCACCTCCGTAAGCTAATCCCTGGTATGCTGTGCATTTAATGTTGTCCAGTTCCAGAACTTACCCGTCTATCTTTTCTCCCTCCCTTTCACCCTCCCTGGTGTTTTCTCTCATATTCGGCCATAATGCAGCTGTTGGTAGCGTGGTCCTGGCTATGAGACTGAACAGGGGAGGCTCTCCTCTCAGTTTTCCACTGTTTTCCTGTGCAGATTTTGGCCGACATGGCCTTCTTACTCACAACCATAATGTCTCCCATCTATTACTCAAGACATGCCAGAGGAACATGCAGCTTTGCCCTGTCATATAATGGGCCCATACACTTAGCTCATGGAGATTATTTAGATCGTCCGTTTTCATTGTTCCACAATGAAAGTGAAAGAAGGAAGGGCATAAGCCTTTTTTCATGGTCTGTGGTTGTCGCAAATGTCAGTAAAGAGATGGGAAGCTTAATGAAAACCCTGAGATGTCTGTTTCAGCATGGCCTGGCCCCTCAATCAAGTATCCATACTTCTTTGAAGAGGTAACTTATTGGTTTGAGAGAAATTTCTGCCTGTCTACTTGTCTGCTTCACGGATTGACATCAGGGCAGGAAGAAAGCAGGAGGGGAAGGGAAGAAAGAGGGCTTTTTCATCCATACGCAACCTTATTTCTGACATTAAAAACACGTTGTGTCAGCATCAGAGAACCGATAAATAAATCTTGGATGGAACATGAGACGGCTCTTGTCAATGAAAACTTCAATGAGCTACAGACGGCCCTCGCTCCACTCCTGGCAGATTGTGATGATGTTTTAAGTCAATCCAGACTCAGGCCTTCCTCTTTTCTTTTGTCTTCCTGCTGCTCTCTGCTCTTTCTCTGTCGCTTACTTCACTCCAGAGCTAACGAGAGAAGCCAGTGGAGTCGATGCAAAACAGAAGTTTGTTGTGTTGTGTTGTCCCACATTTGGACATCAGATTACATGGGTATTTATATGTTTAATGGGATGATAGGAATATAAAGTGCCTGAGGTCTGCGCCCCCGTCAAACAACATCTCAAATTGACTCGAGACTTTCGCCCAACAATGATTTGCACATGCACACAGATAGAATAAATATATACACACACACACACACACACACACATCTTTCCGTCGTGGTTGGTGACTTCAGACACTCATCAGGGGACATCAGGCTTGTCATTTCTCACCATGATTCTCCATTCATCATTCCCCTTTTCGTCACACCGTCCGCTGGCTTCTGGCGAAAGATGATATTTAAAAGAAATCAGAAGTCAACTGAGAGTGCGCCAAGGATTTTCTCTCCCCTTTTTGTTTGAATAGTAGCCCACTTTTCTGTCATGGGAAATAAGATGTGATTCCAGGCATGTTGGAGGACATGGATGATCCCAGTACAGGATCTGGAAGCCTGAATTTCATGTCCAACTTTTTATTTTTGCTTCTCTGATATGAATCATCGATGGTTTCTCAGAGGCATCTTTCCCCTTACCACTAAATCCAATATACCATTGGCACAGTATAACACTTAAATTGGTAGTTGATCTCAAAGATCTATCATGCTTATTAGAAACCTGGCTGGTCGTTGGTAGTTGAGGAGGGCGTTTAGTTAGCTGGCCAAGCTTGGGTAGAGCAGAGTTTCTGTAGATTTAGATCATCAGTTTGAGCTGGAACACTCCTGACTCTCCCCCAGTGGAGGGTAAACTGAAATATGATATGAAAACCCCCTGCAGCTGTGGTTTATGAAACGTTACCATGGTAAAGACTTGTAGGCCCCCCACAATGTGTCATCAATAGATAATGCCTTAAACAGACCTAGAAAGACACGTCAAGGTGTGTCTAGTAGCACTCTTAGAAATAAAGTGGCTATCTAGAACCATATTGGTTTCTTCAACTTGTTTCCATGGGAGAACCCTTTTTGGTTCCTGTTAGAACATTATATAAAGGTTCTTCCTGGAATCCTTTCAGTGGGTTCTTGCTAGAATACAATGTCAAGGGTCATACCTAAAATCATATGTGAGAGTTTCCACCCAGAACTTCATATGAGAGGCTCTACAGAGCACCCCTCTGTAGTGGAATGGTTTCACCCAGAAGCTTTGCACCATAGAGGGGTGCCAGGGGGTCTACTGAGAACTCTTTCATAATCCAACAGTTGCATCTAGACCTCACCCATGGGGATCTAAAAATTACATTTTTATAAGGGTTTCACCTATAAGCCTCTTTTATTCAGAGGATTCTAAGATGAACTATATTATATTCTCCAGATGATGCAAAAATGTCTGAATCCCAATATTGTATGTTGTTGTTATGCATTATCTTAACAAGATGTTGCAAGTAAGAATTTATTTTAAAAACTGGAACAATAATGAATGAAGGGAAAGAGGGGAGACTCTGAGGACAAGCCAATAAGACAGGAGGCTATGTAGACCCTGGGGCAACAGCTCAAAACTGGGCATAGGTGGAATCACCAGTATTACAGGTTAGAGGAAGCAAGTCTGATTTCAGCAGATCTCACAGGTTCTCCTTCATGTGAATTAATGTAATCTCCAGCAACAGTGATATAGCAGAGAGGGAAGAAAAAATACATTTAAAAGCATTATGACAAGGTCCACTTACTGCACCTGACAAATCATAAACCATCTACAAACAACAAAATAATCCAGGGTCCCTTGAGAGCAGCAGGGGAGTATAGACACATAATATTGGTGATTGACTCATCCTGACACACCTCGTTAACTGTCAAAACTGTATAGTTCATTTCTACAGGAAAAACCTTTTTTGAAAGCTTATTTCTTAGAGTATACAGTTATAGTAAGGTATACATTTTGGATTGTGTTTGATAGTGAAGGCTCTGCATTTTTAGATATTATATATTATTCCCTCTAATAAATTAATGAAATAACTTTTGGATCAGGAAATCATTAGGAGTATCACTGAAACAGTAAAGCCATTAAAGGAGATACTGATCCAACACCAGCCTTTACTTTTAGTTAAAAAAATAATAGTGTGAAGAATATGAATCATAAGGGATACATTACGTATATCAGTGAAAGAAGTGTTAATTTGATAAGTTATGAAGTAGCTTAATAACTGTCTAACATGTTTAAAAAGGTCACATACACACCAAGCCAAGCCCATCACTGAGACATGAAACAAAATGCACTGTAAGTAGAATGGGCTTTAAAGCACCCACAGCAGACTGCTCTGAATGTTACTAAGCCCTGAATCAATGACAGCCCCAAATAAATCTGTTTGTATTTATGTCATCTGGTAGTGTCTGCAGAGCTGGCTCCCTGCTGTGAGCCAACCGTCCCATCTAAGAGTAGTGACTAGTGCCGACTGAGCACATAGCTCCACGTCACAAGGCCATAAATTTCCACTGTAACTCCCATTGAAGTGCCTCAGCAGCACCAAAACCCCAGTCACGTCTTGGCTACCACCACACACAGACACAGTCAGCCTCTGCAAATCTGAGACATAAATATTGATCTCAGTGGATTATTGATAAACAAGAACTCTCTGCTTGGTTTCTCTTTAATTCTCTTCCATAAGGGGGGGGGGGGGCAAGTGTGAGTTATAGAGTCACAGAGATCTTGAGAGTCAGAGAGAGCAGTAATCCAGAGTTACATTTCAGTGACGGAGGGGCTGGTTTAGCGTCATTAGCTGCGGTCTGTAGTTTCGAGCATCTCTCTCATGGTGGAACCACACTGGCATTCCATCCTGGCTGCTACTTCAAAGCCAGAATGCCCCTGTTTCTTATGCTAACCAAATTTGTCAGGGCAGCATTAGGCTGGGGATATGGGAGATTGAGAGGCAGGCCCTCTCATCCAGAACTGTGTTTTAATGGCCTATCTCACCACCAGCTAATCGTCTCCTTACAAGTGGCAATGCGGGAATCCTCTATGTCACAGCATATGTTTCTCTATCACTCTTCGCACATCTGTCGCTCCCTTTTTCTCTTACTCTCTCTCATCTTTCTCACTTGTTTTATAACTCTTTCACTCAGTTTTGCGCTGCACCCTTCCCTCTTTCACCATATTCCAAACCTCACTGCCTAGGCCCATTAGTGTTGGTCAAATTGCTTCCGCATGAAGACTCCTTAATTGTGGTAATTCGGTGGCAGAGAGAACCAAGGTTTCAATGTGTGGAGAACATGTGTCACTGCTTTAGTGGGCAGACAGAAAGGCAGGCAGCACCTGGAGGGGATGGTAATCATGGAAATTAGACCCCCAGCCTCCGCTACCATCAGCACTTATACCCCATCACTGTCTTTATACCTCGACCCTTACAGGCAGCGAGTACCACTTGCATACCCCCCACCTCCACCACTCTAACTTTGTCCCAGTGTTGGAAGCAGCATGACTGGGCTACCTCAGGGAGAAGCATTTTTGTATGTGTGGGTGTGTTGATACTTCATTGCTTGCCTTTTTGTATTCTGTCTGTCTGCCCAACTGTATTGTGTGGGTTCTTTAATTAAAAATCTTTCTGGTGGATATGCACAGTACTAGTCAAAAGTTTGGGCATACTTTAGAGTCAATGTTTTTTTCATAAGAAATGGTTCACATTAAACCAACAGTGTGCAAAGCTATCATCAAAGCAAAAGGTGGCTATTTTGAAGAATTTAAAATATCAGAACAAACATTTTTGTACACTTGTAGGTCGACAGGTGTGGAGGCAAAGACCGTGGGTTGGCAATAAAAAGCAAAAAACTCTCTTACACTGTCTTCTGCACTTGCAATCAAAGAATTAATAACAATATTATTAAATCTTTTATTGCAAGTGCAGAAGACAGTGTGTGAGAATCTTTGCTTTTTAAGAATCTAAAATATAAAAAGCATTTTGCAATGTTTTCACTTTTTTTTGGCTTACTGCTGAATTCCATATTATTTCATATTTCATAGTTTTAATGTCTCCAGTATTAATCCACAATGTAGAAAAATAATAAAAATAAAAATGAATAAAAAATGAGAAAACATTGAATACAAAGATGTATCGTATCAAAGTTTTGACTGGTACTGTAGGTATGGAAGAATTGAATGTTAATGGATATTTTTAAAGTACAAGAATAACCCAAATGCTGGTGGTGGGCCTGTGTGCAAGTATGTCTTGTTATTTCCTGTAGTCCATTTAAAAGCCACACCAAGTTAAGACACCAAATGTACTGTAACTGCTTTCATTTATTGACTATAGGCTAATTTACTTTTTGTGTCAGTTTCTAGTAGAAAGTAGAAAAATGTTTTCCAATGAAAATGTTTCAAACTCTCTTCAAGGAACTAATTATAAACATTCAGAGCATCCCTAGAGTTTCGTTATTGATACTTTAGTCTCCACTATCCAAATAATCATTTTCTGGTCGATGAGATTTTCCTAAAAGGGATCAGTTTCCCCTGCAGTCTTGCGTTCGCTCAGTGCCAGAGCTGCTCTCCTCTCAGCTTTAACGGCAGGACAAACCACTACTGGTTCACCTTGTCTGTCTTCCTGTCCCACTCCCTCTGCATGTGTCTGTATTTTTGCTGTGTGTCAGTACTTGGCAAGGTGCCAGCAGACCTCCTGCTCCTACTTACTGCTTCTACTTCAGCCCCTCCTGACTTAGGAGAGACAGTTATTGTTTCTGCATCAGCACTTAATGGCTCAGCTGGCTGCTTTCGGTCTACCCAACTTGTCTATGTCTACCTCTTTTTCTGTCAGCCCCCCTAGCTGTTGTGGGCCCATTGCCAAACTTGGACCTTTTAGTATTTTAGGTTCTCTTTCCCTCTCTGTCTACCTGCCCATTAGGGTTTGGCGATACTGTACATCCTCTTGTCAGCTAATCGTCATCACATATAAACTGATCCCTAATGCATTAATATGTGGAGTGGTTTTCTGAAAGTAGTAGTGTGAAGAGTGGATGTGAAACATGGATCAAAACAAAAATTTCATTGCTGTTTTGGCACAAGTCAGCTATACATTCTGCTCTTTCCGTATCTTTTCCATACCCGCTTCAACCTTTTTTTTTGGTCTTGCAGTACGCATCAACCAAGTGTTACCACATAGTGTTCATTCTCAGGCCTCACCTCTAGAAGTAGAGACAGTTACCAGTTCAGCTCTTAATGCGGCTCCTCTGGATGTTTTCTAAAATTAAATAACATACATTAAAAAAATATTACTTCCGATTCTTCCTTCCCATGTCAGTGTTCCCATGTGAATGTCTGTTGATTTGCTTAAAAAATATGTCCATAGCACTAGAAATGAAAATTGCTTAGTATTTCCATGGCATTATCACAAGTGTTTTGTGAATGTAGGCTATACACTGTGCTTCTTGTTTTAAAACTCAGATTCGCCTGGTCAAGCATTATAGGCAGATAACTTTCCCATACCATTCCTTAAAGCAATGAGAGCAGGACATGTTGGAATGTATAGAACATGGCTTTCAAGTCTGCAGATGTCCTGCACACATACATGCACACGCAGACATACTGAGACATGTGCACGCCAACTATTGAGGTATGCAGAAAGCAAAAAAGCAGCCTCCACATCTCATACTGCCCCATCAGTGTGTGCTTTTTAAAAAAAATATCTTTTCAAATTTTTTTTTTTACTGACAATCCATCTTTCCTTCCCTTCATGTTTTCCACACTCTCCTCAGCGTTCAGGATGGCAAATCCAGCTGGCCATGGCTGCCCTCACAGTGTTTGATGGAGTGCCGTAGCCTCTGGCCCCTAGCTGTGTGTTTATGTACTTCTTGCACCTGCCCTTACTTGAAGAGTAACAGCACCGCACACGTTCACTCACTCAGTCACACACAAAGACACGGAAATGCACACGTGTGGCCGTAATACACACACTAATGTATCTTACATACATAAACCAAACTGAATACCACTGTTAAGTCGACAAACTACCAACCACTGTGCTTTTCCTCTTCCTGTGTACCCGGCTTTTTTATAGTCTAACAGCTGGACAAAACATTGTCCAGAGCCCCCCCACGCAACAAGCACCACCCCAGCAGGTGCACCGTGCCCTTTAGGACATCTACGTGGGCAAAGGGGGATATGTTATAGTGATACTCCTAGTGCCATTTATCAAAGAGCAAATAGTAGAGGGAACAGCCCCTGTCATGTTCCAGATTGACTTGCTCTTTTAACATCTCCATCTTTTCCAGAAAGAATGAAGGACTCAAGGGAACAATCAGTCTGTGTGGAGGCTTACTCATCGCTGTGGCAATCATTTTTCTTTCTATACTGAAAAAGACCAAATGGTCACTGGATTTGAATATCCATTCTATACAGTGGTCTGGTCTTTTAGAATAGATGGGTCATGTGTTTTTAGGTTCACTGAGGCACACTCAATAATTTAGCCAAATGTCTGGTGCAATCCTTTAATGGCAAATGTATGTATGTTATATTGTTTCCAGGGGTAAGCCTAGCTCTATGTAGTGCTTATGTCAGTCTCTATCTTTCCCTTTGGTACTGGATCATATCAAATATCCCAAATGTCTTGTGTGTGCACATGTGTGTATCAGCGTGTACATATATGTGCGTGAGCTTACATGTGTCTCTAAAACTGGTCAGTATGGTAACTCAACTGAACTACAAGTCAACTACCTGGTTTCTTCTCTGTTCTGGGTTCTTCTTTTTTGGACAAGATGATGTCTAAACTCATCTAAATCACTGAGGAAAATTAGATTATAGGAAAAAAAAGCTGCTTTTACAGTTTTCTGAAACAATATACTAAACCACTGGCTTATTTTCAAGTTGACTGCGTTCATCAAGATGAAAATTTGTCTCACCTTTATGCTCATATGTTTTCAGAACCAACATGCGAGTAGGAAGGAAAGACAAAATAACTAAATTATCTTTGTGGTCTTGATTCATTAAAATGCCACTAGCTTGAGACAGAACCTGCTAATAATTTTTACAATAGTGACATTTGTTTATAGTAAATATAGAAGTTATATGTTGGGTATCCCCAGGTACTTAAAAATACAGTGATAATCATGCAGGCAACATTCTGTATAGCCTAGTTATTGGAATCTGGCCTCAAGATTAAGATATCGTTTTCTTGTTTGGGTTTGGGATGAAATTATGGACATAGACCAGCTCCACACTAACTTTCCCATAGACAGAAGAAGCTGATGGAGAAGCAGGTAACTGAAGCCACAGAGAGACACACAGCACTGCTCCGTTTGACCTGCAGATATATTAAGTAGCGCGCAGGGAGACAGAGGGAGGTTTATTAACGTTCCATCTTCCATCTGGGCTGATGGAGGGCCTCTCAGACAGCAGGTGAAGAGGTTGCTGGGTAATTTGTCTGAGAGAGGGAGAGGAGGGAAGTCGGTGGTTAGGGATTTTAGCAATTGCCAGTAATTCCCCTGGTTAAATGTGCTGTGTGTATATATGTGTACTTGAATCCAGCCCGTATCCACACTGTCTGCTGTTTATCATTAAAACTACTTTTTGACTATTAGTTGATTGACATAAACAAGTTTAAACAAAAACATGATAATTTTTGTGTGAAACAACTTAACTAAGTTATCTTTGTTCATGTAGCATCCAGATTTTGGACCAGTAGTAATTAGACTGAACAGACAGAGAAAAGGAGGAGAAGAAAGATGTGGAGTATGAAGAATTCTGAGGAGAAATAGATAGAATAATTATATGATAAGAAATGTAAGACAAAAAGTCATTGGGAAGTGGATGTAGATGAAAGAAAGCCTCTAGATGTCAAGAACAGCCTTTTCTCGGTAGCTTCAGGAGCTGCTGCCAAATAATGACCTGTTGTGCTTTCATAGCCTCTCTGGTAGCACTACTCATCTGTGCCTTATTAATACAAAACCTTTTCACTCACCGGTAGGCAATAAATCCAGGGTATCCAATCCATCTGTTTCATTTGCTTTTCATCATTTTTTATGTATTTATGTTTATGTTTAACTTTTTTTTTTGTTTCCCTTTTCTGTTTGCTCTGCCTCTCTGACTTGTTGATCTTAGAGTCAGTGGGCCAGCATTTGACAGAGAAAGCCCCACCGCGTTGTAAACTCAGTCAGAAAGTGCTGTGGACACTTGTAGGAAATGAAGTGCTATCACTGTAAGAGGGGATTATTGTGAGAAGTAAAGCCTTATTGGAACAGGTGATGTAAGAATTTAATGTGATTCCCTCGGACAGATCCAGCTCACTGGAAGAATGTAGCATGTGATGGATGGATCCTCCTCTCCTCTCTCAACAGGCGGTTTGGCACAGAACTCCCTAAACTCTACAGTATCTTTTAGCCATCCAGCTATTTCTCCCTCCTCCTCCTGTTATGTGTTTGAAATAGCCTCTCACCATAGAAATAACATTGACATATCATAATGGCAAGTGTGTAATCCCCCCCTCACTCCTTACCACAGTGCAAACTGTTTCATTTTGGAAAGATGGCAGATGGAAGGTTCTTCCACACTAGGCTGCCATTAAGAGAAATAATCATAGAGTGAAGAGCACATGAGGCTCCTGTGATGTAATGCTGGTGTTAGGTGAGTTTTAGTTGACACTAAGCTGGATACTGGTGTGACTGTATTGGATATTGTTTTGGAAAGATATATCCTTTATATTGGCTTGTTACTCATATCCCTAATAGTCTCTGTTATTTAACCTAAAACGTTCAAGTCATTCAACTCAGTAGATTTACTGGGAACTTGTAAAACAGTTAGAACAAGCACTTAACAATTTAAGTGTTTTTATCTCTTTTAATATCCCTCCTAGGTACCTGTTAAAAACAATATGGCTGTGATGTCGGGACTTTGCCGTAGCGTATCCAAATTCCCATCAGTGTACTGTAAATGTTTTCACAGGAAACTCAATAAATCCAAATAAAATGTGCCCCTTGTACATTTCCTGATCCATTCAGCTTGTACAAATAAATAGGTACATAAAAATAAAATAAATTCACATGGGACTAGGGGTTGGTGATATGGCCTGAAAATAATATCACAGTACACAGTGTATTTCTGTGATATAGCAAAATACTGAAAAATGTTTTTGGTTTAGAACTCACAATAAGCTAATTAGCATTCCTCTTAGGGTTTTTGCTACTGCTTGAGGTCATGAAATATGTTTGTTGTATCGCCCTTTTCTATTTCTCTGCACATCTGATCTTTTGTAACTAAACCACCTCCACACGGCTGAGTTCGTTCACATTTTTGAAACTAACTCCTCCTCTCTGGAACCAGTAGAAATGTGTTGGTTGATCCATAGGGACCAGGGACCAACTACATTACGTTCCAACAATACATTATGTCAAGTCAGAATATTGCCATTATCACAATATGACTTTTTTTCAAAAACATATTAAATCATATTAAAATGTGGCACAGCCCTACTCGGGACTGAAGTCAGGTGCAAATAAACATTTACAATACATTATAGTGAAATGTGTTTGCAGGACTTTTCACTTATATTTTAACATGTTTTTGCAGCTTACAATAATATTCAAATGTGTTTTATTTGACATATTTATCTTGGTAGAGAGACACAACTACAGGTTTACCTCAGAAACAGAGGGCACCACTACTATTGTTGCCAGAGCCTCTATAAACGCAGCACACTCTGCCTGGTGTTGGGGATATCTGTGTTTAACAGCACCTGGTTTCTCAGAACTTTGGGAGAGACAGAGGGGTCAAGAACAATTAAAGGCCAATCAAGTGTTTAACGAAGCCACGGCAGCAGTGTTAAAACCTGCTGGACTGCACTTCATTTTCACTTTTTTTTTTTATTTTTTTATTAGGTGTGAAATCTCCAGGCCCGTCACCGACTCTTGAGGGCTCGGTCCAGAACCTGGAGCTGAAGTTCTGCAGCCGTGCGACGGTGAAATGTGCCTCGGGAACCGTGGGAGCTGTAAAAGTGTGCGCCAGGACCCCAGGTGTGTGCAGCTGTGCCCTGTTAAAACTTTACTGCCTGTGTAGGAGCGAGTGAGAGAGATCGACTAGACTCTTCTTTTACTTTCTTTAACTTATACATTTACACACTCCACTCTGTTTCCCTCTTCCTCTCTTTCTCCTGTTCAATCTTTATCTTGAGTTCTTTCCAGCCATGTGATTCAGTTGCTGTTTTCTCCTGGGGCGCTGTCATTGGGCTCTGGCCATATCTTTGATGGCAAGGATGTTATTGGAGCTAGTGTCATAGCATAGAGTTCACAAGGTCAAGCTACACACATGATGTCAGGCAGATTATAAGATCTATCACAGCTGTCAGTATAGAAATACAAAGATAAAAAGCATGTGCAATTAATTTTATTTCAAAATTAACATCTATAGGGGATGAATAAAATAATGTACTCATAGGGTTTAACTGTTGAGGTTAATAAATCAAGGTCACGACCCAGTTTACTTTACCTGTCTATCATATTGTTGTAGGTCAGTTTTACCTTGTGACTGATGTTCCATTTGTAAATATATTTAGTCTTTTTGACATATTTGTTATGACTTTCAGGACAGTTTCTTCCATACTTTAACATTCTAGCATTTTCCCCACAGATTTCACCTGCAGTTTAAATAAAAATTTAAATTAAATTGCTGACTAAAATTATTTGTTTTTCCATAATAATTGCATACTTCTAAAAAAACTAAAACAGTAATCTGTTTATTAATTCAGTTTCACCACTTTTTGCTTCCATTTTAGCTTTGAAAATATATTTAAAGGACCAGTGTGTAGGATTTAGTGGCATTCAGTGGGGAGCTTGCAAATTCCAAACATGTCACCTCACCCTCCTGTTAGTAGCATGCAAGAAAACCTATAGGGCCATCGAACTCGCCAATAATGCAAAAGTCTAGAGTATCTAGAGCCAGTATTTGTTTTTTTTCCCTTTGGGGTTTCTGCAGAAACATGGCAGCCTCCATGCAAGGGGACATGTGTCCTCTGCAGATATAAAGGGCTCATTCTTTGGTAGCGAAAACTTAGCAGTTTGCTTTTTTAGGTGATTGTACACTAATGAAAACTTATGAATATTTATTCAATTGCTGGCATGTTCCACCAATAAACCCTGTAAATCTTACACGGTGGACCATTAACTCAAGTCACAAAATGATTTTTCTGGAATCCATGAAGCATTCAAGACAAGCTCTTGATTTTATATTATTTTGTCCTCATGGCTGCAATATTAAAGAAGACTCTTATTTCTGGATGTGGATAATTTTTGTAATGTACAAATTAGCCTGTAACTCTTGTCCCTTAGGTTCGGGAGAGGGGATTAAGGAGAAACTGGTTCCTCTGATTCAGGGCCCATCTGACACCAAAGAACTCCATATGAGCCGCTGGCTTAATGAGATCCGCAAGCCTGAATCTTTGCTTGCCCCTGACCTGCTGGCGTTCTCTGTCCAGGTCCCGCAGCAAGGAGACGACTGTAGGAACTCAGGTAGGGCCTGACGAAATGTGCATACATTACAGTGTTTCCTCTGCTCTCCTCTATTCTCCTCTCCTTCCATCTAACAAAGAACAGCGCTCTGCGTACAACTTCGTCCTCAACCTGTGTCTTTTTCAAATCACAAATCACCATCCTGTGTTGATGTATCAGTTTTTTAGCTCATTTTCCGGTTGTGGTTGTGGTGTTTGGACTTGTTACAGGCACTGGTAGTCCATATTCCATCTCAATTATTGGTGATCTAATGCAAGAGTCTCAGTTTGTTTAGGTCGTCATATTTTCCTTTCTCCCATAATGTCACGCAATGCCCCTTTTCAGCTATTTGTTTAGTAAAGCCGATAAGTGTTTTCCACTCCAGTATCCTTGAGGCAGGGTTGGCAACTCCTCGTCTCTTTACAGGCAGTATGAGTTCTCTAAACAGCAGTTAGTCTCTGTCAGCGCTGGGCTGAGCTGGCTAACAACAGCTAACCACTCGAGGATTGCTGTTGAAGGCTGCGCTGATGTCAGGTTGCAGTTTTTGATTGTGTCCTTAGACCACAGATTATATTTCTGGTGTCAGTGTGAGAGTGTGTGGGTATTTGTGTGTGTGCTTAGAGGGAGGCTGTGGGATTATTCAGTAGCCCTTCCAAAAGACTAAAAATGCAATTCAGATTCCAGAGCTCAAAGTGCTGTTGTGCTTGATTTAGTAAGTTGGATATTTAATGACTACAACTCTGTGCGTCTCATGTATCCACAGCAGTAGCCAGGTATGTCCTCATCTATACAGCATGGTCTCCAGTGTTCTTTCAAGTAGAAATTGCTCCTGTGATGCTTTCTTCTGTGAATAAGGCCATGAATATCAGTATGTCATCACTAACCTTTCCTCCCCACCTGCAACTGTAACTACTTCTCCTATTGAGCAGCTCTGCTGGTCTCCCAGGGAAGATTGAAACCTTTGGAGGTAGATGTACTTGACAGTCTCTCTTATGTCATGGTCTTCAATTGCTCCCAAGTCTCTAAAAGCTCACAAAAGGTGAGTCTCTCAAAGTGTCAAAGTACACTCTGGGCTGTTATCCCCCTCCTGCCCAACAGCACATACAGGAGAAGCCTGGGGTGACAGTGTAAAACAATACACCTCCAGTATTTGTTTTCAGAGTTGTCTACAGAGTCACAACTGTACATCACTTTTAATACAGGGCTGCAGAGATTCATCGTGTGGCCTTGTCTTACACAAACCCCCAAACCAGACCCTGAATCATATCAGGCCCCTGGGCCTTAAACATGTCAGCACTGAGATGGCGATAGAGCTGGCCTCAGGTGGTTTCAGACTGTGAGGAGAAGATACCACTGTAGCTCAGGGTGTAGTGAAGTAAGAAGAGAAGTGTGGTTTAGAGACAGTGGATTTGGGAGGTCATCCCAAACCAGGAATTCCATTGCTGCTTGAATGTCACCCAGTCAATCACTGTCCCATTGCTAGTGAATAAAGCACCAAGACACTGCTATAAATTGAAAATGTAAGGCAGGGAAAATCTTACATTTCATAGGCAACTCACAGTTTGATAAATGTGAGGACAGCCATTGAATAAATTTCCTGAAAGTTGCAATGACATAAGAGTAGATTTTACATGCAACGTTGTATTTCTGACAAGGAGTTGTTCCACCCTTTACAGCCTCACAGACATAGATAGATATTTTTAGGAACTCTGCTAAATTCTATTTAGTGCACAGCTTCAAACTATTACTTTGATTTAGAGAGCATATTATTTCAGCAAAGCAATGGCTCATAAAGACAGTACATATTTTTAAATATTAAAACCTGATCTGAACACAAACCAGAAGACCAAAAGGAAGCGAAACGAGGGGGAGAGAGAAAGAAGATGAAGGTGAAAGTGGTGGTGGGGGGCTGACTCCCAGAAGCACTGGATATATCTCCAGCAGATGTGGAACAGTGGAGGCCTGCACTCCTTCTCATCACTGCCTCAATACTCTCCTCTTTTTTTCCTCTTCTTCTGTGTTTAATGTTCTTTGTTTCTTGCTTTCTTTCTTTCTCACTGTGTTGACATCTCCCTTTTGTCTTTTAAGCTTTTTGGTTTCTTTTAATCTCACATCTAGCATATTCGTGCATGCATCTCTGTCCCTTTGTTTCTTACAAGTTTGACAAAAGATTAATTTCTCATTGGCTAGTGGTAGGTACAAAGGAACAAACCTTAATGAATTGAACTATATATTTTTCATAGCACAGCTGACACCCAACCACCCACACACACACATACAGTATTTCTGCCAGAAATCTTGCTTTTATCTGCAGTATACCTGTCAAAACAGTCACAACTGAACTGGAGACAGCCCTGTGCCTTGATAGTAACAATTTCCCCAGACTGGGACATTTCTCTGTGTGTCTGTGTGTCTGTGTGTCTGTGTGTGTGTGTGCGTGCGTGCGTGCGTGCGTGTGTGTATGTGCGTGTGTGTATGTGCGTGTGTGTGTGTGTGCGCGTTCTGTCAAACATGCTGCTGAAGAAAGAACCTGCAAAATTAGTGTATGTGAGTATGCACACAGGCATTTTTTGGTGTCTACTTATAGGCCTATGTTTTGTATGGTGGTCAGGCTTACATCAAAGCTTTTTGGTCAGTCCACATGTCCCGTGTCCCCGCTGTCATCCAAAGGGTGACTGGGAGCCTGTTAGAGCAGTGTTAATGGAATGATGGATGCAACGCCTCATTCAGCCAGAGATGAAAGGTGGAGTAGCACCACTCTAAATGAGCTTCACCCTTTACTCCCATAGGAGCGACTTAGAGGCTCAACATTTTGTGATCATGACATTTCTGAATTGTCGGAGCACTTGGCCTTGGCATCAAACACATTTTATTCGTCCCATGTGGCTCTGTTGATTCCATTTAGCAAATTCTTAAAGTGTGATCATTATCCATCGAGCGTAGGACTCGGCTAGGGGCGTAAGAGGAAAGCTAACTCCTTACACCATGGACATACTGAAAACATTAAGATATAATGAGCCACAATCAACTTTTATATTCTATTTTACATTTGAGTAGTCGCTTCTGGTTTGTTGTAGGGATGCAACGCAAAGCACAGCAGTCCTGTGGGATCTGTCTGCCCAATTCTCAAAGCATAATATTTATTTAAGGAAGAAAGGGGGAGCTTATTGGTAATCGACATCAAGCTACCAGTATGTAGTCACTGAAATGTTTGAATACATACATACATACATATACATATATACACATGTATGTGTGTATATATGTATATATACTATATGTATATATATATATATATATATATATATATATATATATATATATATATATATATATATATGTATTCCTTATTTTCATGCTTTGGTGTATGTGATTGACTGCAGTTGATTATAAGCTGAGAGAAGCCTTGCCTTCAGTGTTTCCCCACTGGTCATGTATGTGTGATCTCTGTGTTGTCTCATTTCTTAGAGGATGTGACAGGCCCTGGAAATTGCCAGTACTTTTCTTATGGATCCTTTAATTCATCCCAGAAGCCATTTCATCCATGTCTTACCATGTCTTTTCCCTTTTTTAGAGCTCAGAGTGGCCCATATCTCTGAGGTCACTTCTGATACCATATATTTGGTCTAGTAGACTAATGGCCAATCACACAAGTCTCCACACAAGTCCAAAGTACTTTTGTCTTGGCTTCTTTCTATGACACAGTTGTCTGCCTGAAATATTTTTAGAACAAACCTCAAAGCACACTGGGGAATGTTACTTTTCACTGTACTGAAGTAATGATACTTTGAATAATTGAATGCACAGTCCGGCACTTTAATGGCAGCTTTGACACGTGTTTTAATCTTCTCCCCGTCTCTCTCGCTCTTTCATGCAATGTTAATTCACCAGGGAGATAAGCCCCTTTAAATATTGCCAGTGACATCTGTTTTCTGTATAATTGTTTACTAGTGAATTAAAACAAAATTCCAAGTTACTTAGAAAATGAAGAGATTGGGTTGGGTGGCTAGGGGTGGTGGGTTGGAGGGAGTCCCTATACACTTGTAGAACTCCTGCAGATCCAGACTAATGTGTTTTCATTTAACGCAGTTGAGGTTGGAACATTCTAATAAATTAAACACAATTAAAGGCGTGGGTTTGAACGCAGAAGAACTAAGCAGCTCTGCTTTGAAATGTCCTCTTTTATAGATCCAAAGGCGTATAGTAATTTCATATCTTGCAGTTAACCCTTTGCATTGCAATGTGACAGTCCCAGATGATTTCTCCTAATTGAGCAGTCATTCCAGATGGACCCAACAGCGATATGATTTTTTTTTTTGGCACGGGCAGAGAAGCACATTAGCCAAGTATTCTCCACTTTTTATTATTCATTTTCTTTCCTTCTACAAGAACCAAACTGATTCATGCATGTGCTCTGTTGGTGAAAAATCAATGCCCTTAATAAATAACATGAAAAAAACAAAGAGAGGGATCATGGAGCAAAATGGAAGAAAGAGAGGCAGCTATAGGTAGAGTCAGGCTTGTGCAGCTCAGGCAGTGAGGTAGTTGTTTTTAAGTCGAAGTACAGTCGGCAGCAATCCAGATTGGCAGACTGGATCAGAAGGGCACAGGTTAGTCTTCCACATGGACCCAGCTGAGAGCCAGGGACATGTCATCCTTCACTAGCACGCACTGGGACTGATGCCTGTATTCTTTGACTGGTATTAGATCTATAAATTATTTGAGAATTTAGTCAGAGTAGAGCAGTGCCTTAAAGATCACTAGGACCAGAAATCCTTGGCCATGTCACACAGAGTGACCTTCAGTGTTACACTCAGTGTAAATTATCAGTGCTACTCAAGAGACAACTTGATCATTTTGATCCCTGGACAGTGGCTAGCTGGCTGGCTGACTATTCTCCTTGGCTTGTTCTTGGGCCTGTCACTGTTGATGGATGGGAAAGACTAAGGGGGCCTTGGACGGGGCCAGAGTGAGGGAATAGAGGGCTAGAGGGCGTGTGAGGAGCTGGGGTTTATGCTGAACCTCAGGGCAAGCGGCAGCCTGCAGGTGTTCCCCCCCACCCTCCACCACCCTGACTTGCACCAGAGGAGGAGGGACCTATGGGTCGGGTGGGCTTTATGATCATAGAGAAGACAAAAAAAGAGAGAGAAAGAGAGAGAGAGAGAGAGAGAGTGAGGGATAGCATGTGTTTTCCCCAGGCACGCCAGCAGCTGCGAGACAATGATTTATGCTTTTCTCAGAACTCTGGGATCTCAAAATGTTACATTTAATCAAGCACACTGAGAGCAGAGCAAATGTTAAAGATGTTCCCTATAAAGCCCTCCAGTTTTGATCTCTTTACCATACCATGGGAGCTGTGGGAATAGGGGAACAAAGTGATCTTTAATCTTAATTTAAACATATTGGAGAGAATTATGAAAGCTACATGGAATTAATCCTTGGAGAATTCCCCAGTACAGTAATTCTAAACATATTTAGTTCTCTAATAGATATTAAAGCTGTTTTCTCCTCAATTACTGTTTTCATATTCGACAGATGTAAGGAAGACCGTGATTCACAGTGTTTGTACAGAATTAAGCCCATTCTTCACCACAGAACTACACTGCTAGCATAGTTCATATGTAGTTGTTACATCGTCGCTGTCAAGCTGAAACCTAAATTTCTCATTTGAATTTTTTTTTCATGAATCAGTGCTATTGGTCACCCTTTACGCCTGTCCGTGGATATAACAAATGAGTGAATGTGACAGATATCATGATAAAAAAAGAAAAGTATGAATACCATATTGGACTGTTACAGTTTCTACTGTGATGGTAAATCATTTTATTTTTATTTTATTTTGTAATTTTTTGTTTATTTTATTGAATTTTATTTTAGGGAATGACTGCTACTGACTGTTGCATTGTTTGTATTTTGCAGTTGTACATACACAATTCAAACACGTATTGACAAGAATGAAAGCAGGAGCACATTGAGTTAAAAGGAAAAACAAATTTTATGTGTACAAAAAATGCTGCACACATCAGATTTGTATCTAATGAAGAACATTTTTTTTTTTTTTTACAAATATCAAAATGAATATTGTATCATTATTGGTATTATCATATAAATATAATTTTATGTGTGTGTGCGTGTGTGTATATATATATATATATATATGTAGAGAGAGAGAGAGAGAAAGAGAGAGTAAATTATATTTTTTATTTTTATAATTATATTTTTATTTTTTATTTTATTTTTTATTATCTAAAAAATGTTGTATAATTTTCCTTAAGCATCTTTGCTAGTTTATATAGTGAAGCATCCATACAGTCCTGTGCATGTGTGTGCATGCAAGCTTTCCATAGAAGCCTGTCCACAGCAGTCAGAAACAGGTGGGATAAGACAAAGACTAATGAGAGCAGGTGAGAATGAAGCGCCACCTGACTTTGATCTGACCATCTCATACCAACGCACACACGGACACACAGACATGCATAGACTACTCTCACTGAGTAGTGCATGCACATCCAAAAGCATGCATACACATAGAAACACTTGCCACACATGCTCTCCTTGCCTCCTCTGTGAAACCGTAGTCTTTGAACGGGTTGCACTGACACCGTAGATGGGGTGTGAATTTTGGGATCTCCCTTGGTAGCCTCCTCCATTACAATCTTTCAAAGGCCTGCCGTACTTTCATATGTCCATCTATCATGCTCCTTTTCCCTCCTTTGCATGTGTTCACTCACTCCATTGAGTGTTAAATCAACAGTCTGGCTTTGTCTCAGGCAGCAGCTTGATGGCTTTAAGCTGCTGGCCTGAACTTTCTCTGACTGATAGACCCACAGTAGACAAAATGGTACTAAAAATACATTTATTGTACATCCTTGTGAGAAAACAAAAGAGACAATTTTTTAAGCTAATCTCGCAAGTGATGTGTGAGCAGCTTTGTAGCTGCTGGGATCTGACCAAAACTCGATTCGTAGTGATTCTGAACACCTGGGAGACAATGTCTGTAATATATACACACATATGTTCCAAGTGCAAATACTCCTGGTTTTACAGTATACAGATTTAAATGGGTCCACACTTAATTTTAGATTTAAATCAGGTGAATCAAACTAGACCATAAGAAGTTATTCCTTTGTTTATTTGTTTAAGCACCCTTTAACTTCCTCAACAATCTGTTTAATCTTCAAGGCAGCCGCTCTCATCATGTCTCGTCAGTCAGTGTGTGTGAAGCAGAGCAGGTAATGTGGAGATTAGACCCGAGGGAACCCACTCAGTGCTGGCTATTGAGGTCAATCATGGCCCATTACTGGAGCTGTTCATCTGTGAAGTGTTGGGCTACTTAGGCCACTCTCACAGTGCTTAAAGCCTGGCTGGAGTGTGAGGCTGAGGGTTAGGGGGCAGAGATTGGGTACAAGGGGATAAGGGCTGAGACTAGAGATGGGGTTGGCTTGAAGTGTGACTGGAGCTAAAGCTGCTGCTCAGGCTAGCCTTCACTCTTACATGATATCACAGCTCCCATGCGGCCATTTGGCATTGGTCATTTTACACCCTTGCTGAGAATTTTTCAGTTTATATCAGTTGCAGACTCAAAATGGACAGAGGCTGGGGTTCGTGCTTAGACTGGAGAATAGATGAGAGCAAATGACACTTTAATGATCCCTGTGGGGAAGTTGGTCATAGCAACAGTAAAGTAACAGAATACACCAAACAGAAAATGGAATATAAATAGCACATTGAGAAGTCGGGGAGTGTCAAACATAATACAGCCAACATTACACAAGCAACAAGCAATGTAAACGTTAATCAATGAAAAAAATATGATCATTTATAGCATATTAACAGGTGGTGGTAATAAAGCAGGGACGTTTAATAGTGCTCTGTCTAGGACAAAGCTAAAGCTCCAAGAACCCAGGACTAACTGCAGCTTAGGGGAACACAGTGGTCAACGTACAGGCTTTTCTGGCATTAGCTGTCAGTGTAAGGCATCATGGTGGTGTTTAAGTGAGTAAGATAGAGATGAAGATTTAGCCTTTGAATGTAAAGAGAAGTCATTCTGGGTCACTGCTGTTTCACTTCTAAAAGTTGTCGTCTAGGTAGGGCAGGGTTAGAGGGAAAGAGGGAAGTAATTAGCCTTTCTTACCGTGTGAAAATGTAGACGATGTGATCTCATCAGTTTCATTAAGATGATCTCTGTAAAGACCTAATGATTGCCTTTATGGCTGTAAGAGGGCCTCTTTCATCACATTTGGTATGAAATTTCTAGCACTAATGTGGCACACTTTAAAATGCCCTGTATGTGTCAGCTTAAAGTTTGCCTCCACTTTGAAATACCATAACAAAAACAGAAAAAAAGCCTAAATGTCTAATGTAAGACATGTGAATAGGGCTGTGACAGTATGGATTTTTTCTAACTGTGGTGAAAAAGCAACATATTTCAGCAGGAAGGTGGTTTACTGTAACTGGCCAAATTAGTACATTTTACAGTACTTAATGGAAGAATATTGCAAGCGAGGGATAGAGTGCAAGCTGGCGCAGCAGATGGCTAAGGATAGCCTTGGGCTACGAATATGCAGTGTGGTGAGCAGGACACTGTATGCCAGCTCATATGACTTTTGAAAATTTTCTATCCTCGTTTCCAATCTCGAAAACATTCTAGGAAATCTGTTTTTTTGGGTCAAAAAGGACAGCTTAACCCTGATAGAACACCTTTTATGTCTTTCACAACAGAAGAGCTGCACATTAACGTTTGGCAAAAGATGAGTAGCATCTTATTTAATAGTGAGCTTTTGTGTTCTATTCAAATGGAGACGACACCTGAAGTAATTTTATTTCCCCAGTGTTCCCTTCATTTTACGTTCTCTTCTTTGTGTGGGTGGGGGAGATGCTTGCCCCTGGTTACTCAGCAGCTGGAAAATAGTGATCTAGCTTGTCAGCTACTGGGTGTAATGTAATTCCCAGGGCACCCTGATTCATTTCCCACCAAGGTGCAATTAATTTTTAATGTTTGTCAGTGATACATTCAGCAAAGAGCCTAACACAAGTCCACTAAAAAGACCCCCCTCCCCAAGTTCTATACACTCCCATAATTTCAAATTCCCATGTGACTGCAGAGTTATTACAATGAATAATTACAAGTTAAGCTCTTTAGAGAGAGAGGGAGAGAGAGTAAGAGCACAAAGTTTCCCCAAACTCAAAGTACTTTGCCAGCTGTATCCTTAAAATTCTTCATTCATCATTAGTAAGAAAAGAAGAAGAAAAGGAAAGGTAATTAGTGTAGTGTTCACTAGTTTTAAAGCAGTAACACACCATGCATGTGTATGTGCTGTGAATGGGAGAGGGCATGCTGTGGACAGTGGTTATCCCTGGTTCACTGTGTGGCATACAAGCTGTTTACACTTTATCCAGTTCTTGGTTGAAAAGCTCAGGTGGAAAGGGTCAATTTAGTTAACCTTATCTAATTGAATATTTTCACAGGATCAAAGGTCGCCACATTCCACACAGTCGGATCAAACATCACACAGCACAATCAAAACAATTGGCTTCCCTGGATCACCTAATCAAGGGCTTGAGGTTTTATTCTCTCAAAATAGAGGGGATAATGTCCAGACTGACTGTGGAGAGCCAGAACTCTGTCTTAAGTAATGCACATTTTAATTAGTCTAGTTAGATGTAGTTGTACTGGTACATACTGCGTTTTATGCTGTGCTGACAAGTTTTAAACTGAATTTAATCCAATGCACTTTTATGCATTCTGTCTTATATGTTACATAACAATTATTCAATTATGTGAAGTAATTGTGCAACTTTGGATTGATGAAGAAATTAATTAGAAAGCTCTTTTACTCTTTGTCAGTGATGATGTTTTTAATACCTTCTTTTTCCATACTTTATGATAAACCATACAGATGTGCTGATGCGACAGGCTGTGGTTTAGCAGTTGCCCTGTGATAGAGAATTTCCCTTTCTAATGCCTTCCCAGCTTTGCTGACAGAGACAAACATTAATTTGTGGTGGCTCCCTGTTCATCACACCACTTAGTTTATTAGTGTCACTGTCTGTCTGTGAGCCATGCTTCTGTTTTTCATCTCTCATTATTGCTGTTCCAGCTATGAGTGAGATCAACCACCACCTCCTCACATTATTAGAGGCTGGTTACTGATTCATACTCTGCCAGTCCTAAAGTCACATACAGGCTAACCAGAGTTCAGACAGATGCCGAATCGGCCTAGCAAAGCAGTATTGAGGCGAGCTGGCTGGAGTTCTGTGCCGGTAGCCAAACCAATATGTGTCTCGCCGCTTGAGTGCCCATCAGAAAACACGCGGTGGGCGTGGGAAGGGGATGAGAGCCCATTAGCTTCTTCACAGCTCAGCTGCCGCGGCGCACCTCCTCCCTCGTACCATGCCCTTCCCTCCTCTCCCATTCCCCCTACACTCCTCCACCTCCACTCCCCTCATGTTCTGTGCTCTACACGCACTTTCCCAGGCTGCACTGTTGCCCAAATGAGTCTGTGTGCACACAGTGGGCAAAACTTTACCACACAGAACTGCAGCAGCACCAGCTCTTCAAAAGAAAGAAAGGGGAAATATTAAAAGTTAGTGGGCTAAGTACAGTCCCACATAAAGCAGCAGTGGTGAGGATGAAGAGATGAAAAAAGGGTTGGGGGAAAGAAGAGTTGAAATGCGAAGTAGGGGTGAGAAGGAGTACGAGCTTATATGTCTTTTGATGCTAATGTGGGGATTATTACTGTAGTACTGTGTTAAGATGTAATTAATTAAGCTAATTAAGCTAATGGTGGTTATGGAGTTGTGGTGTAGGTTTTGGCGGGATGGTGTTGGCGGTTAGAGAGATTTCTCACAATTCTCACAGAATAAAAAAGGCAAAGTAATTAACAGAATCAGCCAGTAGGAACCAGACCCAAGGGGAGGAGGGGGTTCAGTGAGGCTCAGTCAAGAATGGAATGTGACACAACCCACACTAATGTTGAATTCTCCCATATAACTGGCTTATTCTTACACACTCTCATTCACACACACAGAAGACTCTCAATAGTACCAATTACAAGGTCTTTGGCTCTTTTTCAGGGTTGGCTCGTGTTCAGAAACACTGTTGGAGCCAGCAGTGAGCACAGTTTAGCATCATTTGTTTCTTAGAGCAAAATAGAAAAGAAAGACAAAAAGCAGATTATGAAAGGTTTTGTTTGCTGCATATTCTAACCCTTTGTTGTTCAAATTATATTTCTTTCTATCGTCCAAAACCACTGCAATTTGTCCCAGTGACAGACAGACTGAAGAATAGCTTCTCGGAGTCTTCACTCCATCGTCACGTAGTTATCCCCTAAATATGGAAGCAGTTCCCCTTCAGAGTTCTGTAATTTTTCTTGTTTTGTATGCAGAGCTCTCATTTGTCTTCAGAGCCCCCCTCAGACCACACAGGCACATCTTTGGTGTCATTTCCCATAAAAGAACCAAGAGTCACACTGAGATGACTTAAGTATAAGCAGGTTTAACCAGCTCACTACAGGAGAATGATTGGCAGCGGAAATAAAACAGATTTAAAGCTGCAGTCTGTAACTCTCTGCATGTTCATAGTACAGCTAAGATGACAAGAGCATGTGTTGATGTTTGTGTTTCAACTTGTGGTGGTTAGAAATATCATTGACTGACCAGCTAACATGTAAAGAATATATCTGTCTAGCCATGAAGTTTAAAATCCCAGGCTTCAGCTTTGAATCACAATATAGGGGTTTGGAGTTGGGTGATTGGACAAATATATCGCATATTGACAATGAGCTGAATCCAACAGTTGTGTTTTTTGGATATTTGTCATATTATTTTGCTAATGTAATGGTCTGCAGAGTGACAGCCACTGCTCCGCAGTGCACTCTGTGTGGGTGTAGTGTAGGTGGTTGTTTGAAGAGTGGACAGATTACAAAGACAGTTTTGATGAGTGTGACATGTTTGTGTGTTTTAAGATGAGTTAACAAGCCAATTAAGCTCATCTTAGTTCAGTAAAAGAGAGCAACTTTACTTCAGAAGGCATACAGTTGTATTTTTCAGTTTGAAAAAGTAAAATAGGTGTGAGAATGTTTAATTTCTTGACACTTAGTTTATTTTGTTCACTGGACAGAGTGAACATGCACAGTGTACATAACATAGTGAAATCGCTGCTTGCACACATCTCCAAGCTGAGACTCGAGAGGACAGAAGGAAGTGGGAAGGGGGAATGAACATATCACCAGTCACTGATTGATGGGCTGACATTGGCTGTTTGGAAAATTTTAACATATTGCCCAGCCCTATAGGGGTTTATAGCTTGCTTGTTTTCTCTTTTTAAAGATCAAACTCATGCTCATGTCACTTTCATGCTATTTGGCTATCAGCAGTCAACTGAACAAGCTTTTACTTACAAGTGTTACAGGCCAGCTGTCATCCTCAGCTGGAGGATTAGATTGTGTGATTGATGGTTACAGAGCACAGGGAAGATGAGGTGAGACTTTGATAAAATACCTGTTAATGCTTTATTTTAATTTGCTGAGGATGTGGTCATATGCTTCCAGAATCCCAATCAGACTAGAAAACATTTCATTCAAATTCATTATACACGCACATGTCCCAAAAACTCTGTATTTTGAAATGTCCAAGATTGAAATGAATGACATTTCATATTTTTCTGACATTATTTATGTATTTGACTTTTGTCGCATACTGACCTCTCTATATTTGGCAAGCAAGATGTTATATATCACTTTCTCAATAATTCACTTCTTTGAATTTCTTGCAATGTAATTTAAAAAAATGCTTACTTTTAGTTTCTGCATTGTATCAACCAGTCCATTTCTTACACAACTGTCAGAAAGTTCAAAAGTAAGAAAACTAATTAATTTAATTTCCCCTAAAGCTGTTGCTTGTTTGTACTTTTTGAAGATAAATGCTATACTATATATTAATCTCTGTACTTATGGCTCCCACTGTGACACTTGTTCCTTTGATGTCTTTGACATTTTCCACCAAGCAGCAGTTGGCTATAACATTGTATGGTGTCGGAATGACATCACAATAATCATTAAGATCGATTGTATTAAATACAGAACCATTTAAATTGATTTAAAAGTGTTTGAAATGACTAACATCATACAGCGCTGCTCCTTTAATGTCATGCTTATTTAACTTCTGCTTTGCTCTCATTGAAAGTCTCAGTGATGAATGCAGCGTATGAATCTCTCTGCATTTGGTCATCCAGTATGTTGTGATTCACTCTTCTCTAAATGGTTGCAGATTTCATTTCATATTTTCATTTTAATGTAATTGTTCATGTCACTGCAGATAAACTCAAATACAGTTTACACAGGGGCATGCATTGTTGGACGCTGTGACCTTTGAACTTTGTACCTAGTCTCATCATTCTTCTTGGCTGGGTGAAAGATGCTGTGAAATACTCCACAGCCATTTTTTCCAGCTGCTGCACTGTATATGAGTCTGCAATTCTCCATGCAAGTTGTAGCTTAATATATTGCAGGGTACATATTTCTGTTTGCAGTATGTTCTTTTAGGTACACAGCGGGTGCATGACAGAAAGGTTGACAGTAGATTAACAAGTCAATAAACAGAGATGGAGTCATTTCTGTTCTTGTTCTTGGTCCCTTTCTTTTGCATTTTTACCTGTTGCATTTTTTACCTATTTGTTATTTTTTTCTGGAAAGGCCTGTAGTCCACAGTACCACAATAGGAGCAAGCCTTAAGTTTTTGAAGTGACTTCTGCTTCAGACATCCACAAAGTAATAGATAGCACATTTAGAATTATAAAGGAAATGATCATAAGAAAAAGACACAGTGTCTCTCTTAACAGAGTTTGCGCCTCCACACACTATGCTGACCTTGGTGTCACAGTGTGACAGAGATGGTTTAGTTCAGCTCTCATCAATAATAGCCAGAGGGAGTGGGTGCTCAGTAGCCTGGTTTATGTCACCCTACCCACTCTGCTCTCCACTGCTGACCCAGGACAGCAGGAGTCAGCCCCTGATGAATGTGAATCAAGAACCATTGCTCCCCCTGTTGTTTTTCTTTCTGTTTTCTGTACAGTGGTAATGCTTACACAATTGCTATTTATATTCCTATGTGGATTTTCTTAAGGCAGAAAAGTTTTTGTCAAAAAATCATGTAAAAATTAACAGCAAAACACTGAATAAATAATTTTAGGCTCAAATTTACCTAAAAAAAACAGCGTACATAGAATTAGCATGTATTTTTTCCAAGCTTTTGGAAAAAATATTTTAAATGGTCTGGATAAGTGAATAGTGACATTTATTGTTTCTCTCTGTTCTTTGCCCTTTTTCTTCTCTCTGTCCCTCTCTCTCTCTTTCTCTCTCTCTCTCTCTCTCTCTCTCTCCCTCTCTCTCTCTCTCTCTCCCTCTCCCTCTCCCTCTCTGTCTCTCACACACATACACTCTAAACAGACACAAGATCTTAGCAACAGCCGTGCAGACCTGTAAGTGTTATTTGTCGTGATTTAGTGCATCCTTCTGCACTCAGAGTGGAGGATACAGACCACGTCCAGATCCCTGTGTTGAGCTGCCCCGCTCTGTAACCCCAATCCTCCCTCTGTCTCTGCTCTTTACTTGGGTCATCACACCCCTTCGCCCTCCCTCTGTGACTCTCTCTCCTCTCCTCTTTCCTTTTACACCCTCTGCTCATATGCTCTTCTTCTCCCCCAAATGTTAAAAATCCAGTCCTGGCCCCCAGTTTCTTAACTCTACCATCTCACCCCACTTAACCTTCCTTCACTCTCCTGCCAGGTTGGGCAGGAATGTTAATGGAAGCTGTCGATGGGAACAGATTTGGAACGTGATTGGGTGATCCATCCGGGGCAGGCTTTGTGACAGAGGCTTTGGCCCAGAGAGAGTTATGGTGTCTTGGGTGAGGAGAGCATCCAGCTCTCTTGCCCCCCCCTCAGCCTCTCCTAGTAACATGAGCCTGAGTGTTTCTGAAGGCCATGTGAGGCCTTGTGACTGGTCATCTTCAAATCAACTAAGCTTTTATTGCCTCTTGTCATTCTCTGACTCTTAGCACCCCCGTTTTTTGTTCTTTGTGCCTCTTTTTCACTTGTTCTTTTTCTCTCCCTCTCACACCATGTAACTTTGTAGCTTAGACATAGGCACAGACAAGTGCAGTCATAACCTTGTTTTCCTAAAACTTGTGTGCTGATGACAGTCACTTTTATGCCAAATGAAGCCTGCTAATTTGCTCCTCCATCTCTTTACCTTTCTCTAACTTTGTACCTTCAATTAACCATGGGGTCTCAACAAGGAGTGTGGGACCCCAAAGGGGCCCCCAGAATTACTACAGTGGGCCTCAAAATTATTATTTTTTTTCTCTTTCAATAATTAAAATGTTTGTAAATGCACATAAATCCAACAGCAAAGATAAATCGACTTTTTGTATGAATGGAAAAAAAAAACCTAAACTTTTAATATATGCAACATTTACAAAAAGTCACCCTTTCTGAGAATCAGAGGAAAAATCTTGACTGGACCTTGGGTCAGCACCAATGTTTGGCACAGATTATCCGGTGATGTGAGGGGTTTACAGATCCAACCTTTTCTCCCTGGTTTGCTCTTAGAATCATCAGGTTCGCCCTGATAATTTCAAACATGTTTGATATTTATAATTTAAAATCTGGATGATTACATTGGTACGGAGGTGAAAGTGAGGTGTTGCCAAGCTACAGTAAATTTTAGCCCTTATAGCCAACGTTACCTTGCATACTACTGTTGACAGATTAAAATCTCAACTCCAGTTCTCGCTCAAGAATCGACAAGCTTTGTTGACTGTGTCTCCTCAAACATTTCTCATCCAGACTCATGCAAATCCATGCAGAACCATACCCAGAAATCCATAACAGCATACTAGTTGGCTAAGTGTTATTGGAGCATACTGGCCAGGTTGCTGTATTGCCATCCCAATTGTACAGACACACTTGTCATTTCGTAACTTCACGACCAACTGACTTCGACATAACCTCCACCTCAGAAATCACTTTTAAAAGTGCAGAGTGTGAGGCTAATGCATCTAACACTAGCTATGCTACAACTGTTGTTGACTTAGCAGCTACCGGTACACGAGAGATACAGAAGGCCTAAAAATATTCAATGTGTTATATGTAGTAGGAGGTCCCTACTCCGCCTCTCTATCAGTTAAGGAGTCCATGGCCTGAAAAACATTGAAGATGCATGCTCTAATCTGCATTTCAAATGTGTCAGTCATTCTCACCTTATCAGCAGCATTGACTTTCTGGGGTTCCTGATGCCATTTGCTTCTCTGGGATTTCTTTTATTTTCACAGGAAGAGAAATCATAAGGCCAAAAAAGAGCTCTGCCCAAAACCAAAAGGTTGTCATTATGTCGTGACTCATAAACACACTTTCTGACATCTAGATCTCTGTGAGATCAGAGAGAGGGAGAGAGCGAGGGGGGTGGAGACAGACCGACCTGGCAACACACTTATTACCAAAATTAATAAGGAAAACATTTTACCATGAAATGTGATCCAGTGTTTTGAAAGCTGTGGCTAATGTGTGTCTGTACCCATAGTGTGTATTAGCTTAATCAGCTTTTAGACTGCACAAACTGTCTGGACTGGGATGGAGGTTTGACACACAGCCTAGGGGCCACATCCCTGCTTCTGTGAGGCCAAGTTTCACAGCCAAGGTGCAGACTTTGCTCTGGGGGCCTCGGACCTCCGAGCCTCCTGTCAGCTCTGCAGTTGACAGCACCATTAAAGAAAAGCAGTTAACTCTTCTGACTTAGTCTTCATACAGTATGGATGTGTATGCACTTGCACTGAGTGGTTTCATGCATGTTTTTGGATATCATATTTGTCTGTGTGGATGTATTTTAAATTGAAGTATGGGCTGAGCAGGAGCTGCACTGGGATCAAGATGTTCCTGATACAGTTTCCAGCACTTTCTATCCTGCTGGGGGAGAAAGAGGTGTAAAGAAAAAAGCCCTGAATTAGGAGGCACACTGGCCAGTAACCAGCAGGCAGCTAATTTATCTGATTGAAGGCGAGATGAAAGCAGTGGGGTGCACTTAAAGTTCCCTGCTGTTGTCTGACTGTGTGTGTGTACTTATGTGAATGCATGAAGAATGGTAAGTGTGTAGATATTTTGTACCCATGTGTTGAATTGTATGTTAAACTGCTACAGATGGTAAGAGTTTCTGTTGTGCTCCCGTTGGTCAGTAGCAGCCAGAGGCTCCTGTCTGAAGGAGTTAAAGGCTTTTAGATCACGTAGCCTACCATGTCTTACTTCAGAATCAGTAAAGATGAAGCTGAGACACACACATGTAATATACACACCAATACATACAAGACAACACACAAGCCTTTACCACACTGACATGCCCTCATGACTTGTAAAACACACACCGCTGCAGGATAAAGCCTCAACTTCAGCCTCTGTCAACCCCTCGCAGCACGGAAGTGGTTAAGGGTCATTACGGCATCAAGCCTTTCCCAAAGGAGAGGAGGTTTTGAGGGGTGGTGTGCGTTTTTGTGAGTGTATCTGCCTTTTTCCCTATCAAGGACACAGAGCATTGCACAAATCCACTGGTACTTTGCAGGGAATCTTCAAGCATTTATTTACTTAGTATATTTATTTATATTTATAATGATCCCCCTTACTGGATGCCCTATGACACCAGCTAGTTTTCCTGGGGTCCAAAATTCAATTAGTCTTATCCACCATATGCATATACAACATCACAGTAGTGTTACATTAAGCTCATTATATGTGCACCTCTTGTACTACATTAAGAAACTTGTCATTCAATTTCAAGACATTGTACATGAGCAATACTGGACAAAAAGCAGCTGCTTAAGTAATGCATTCTTAAGTGGTATTTGAATCGGCATTTGCTGTTTGATTGATGTATATAAAGTGTGTTCTCTTTTGTCTGGAGAATATGATTTGTAGGTTGGGCATCTCTGTTGCACCACAATGCTTCATGTATAATGATATGTTGTGTCACATTTTACCTTTATTAACAAATTACAGCTTTTACTATTTGGATATTGCACTTGACCATGCTGCAATTTCAAGAATACTTTATCATCTTACTGTACCTTACCAATCACACCTATATCAGCAAAAAAGCTGTATCCAGGCATTGTTTATCATAAGGTTTATATAATAATTTCACATTTTACAAAAATGTACTTCTTGTGATCCTTTATCTTAGGAAAGACTTTAGTCTTGACAACCAAAATGTTATTACACACTGAATTATTTTAGTGTCACACATCATTGAGTTGATTTCCTTTATAAAAGTCATCTTTATAAAAATACATTGTCTCATATTTGAAACTTCATTTTCAAGGGTTTTAACAATATGGACAAATCCACTGGTATTGCAGGGAATCTTTAGCTACCACCAGTACAGCACATATTTATCTGAATGTGAATGTGGCATCCATGAAATGAAAGATTTAATCATCATTAATGATCCTCTATCTTAGGAAAGACTTCAGTCTTGACAACTTCTGGAAATCTCATCTCATGAATTCACAGTATCATGAGATGTTGGCTCAACATTAGTCATACTTAACGATGAAGAGAATTAGAATGATAATAGATGAGCGTGTTGGAATAGAGAGGTGGGCTGTGACAGATCGCATGAGGGAAGGAAGCGAAGACCGTTGATTGACTGCTGAATGAGTCTGCTCTGTTTTAAAGTGTCACTGTGAGGCCTGTTTTTTCAGACAGGCAGAAGATCTCTGGCCAGGTGCAGACACTAAATCCAGCCTGCTTCTCCACACAGGGAGATAGATGACTTGTCTACATGTGTGGTGCTCTGCGTGCAGTAGGCTAGAATACACAGGGGCATGTTACCTCATACAGAAAATTGGATATGACTTTGTGCTTGCTCAGTAAATAACATCTATGAGGTATGGATATGGATAATATATTTTAGGCAACACAGACACAAATTGTGCATCAGTATTTATGATCAAGCAAATCTGATTTAACTTTTCCCCCACAAGCAATTGTTGACTAAATTATAACCATTTGTTGTACACAACTTGTGTCTTGTCCTGCTGTATTTTATCTATTCACAAATTGTTTTGTTCCAACAAATATTTTTGTTAACAGTACAGTTGCAAGATTTTAAGGGACACACCGCCTCTAGTGGATTTGTTGAAAATCTGTTTAGTGGACTAACCGTTAGTTGAACCCTACCCTGGTCACTGTTACGCTTAAGCATGAGCTAGAAATATTACCCCCTTTAAGTATAAGTTATAGGCTTTTGCTCCTTTATCCTGGCTATATCAACACATTGATCTAATTCTCATTTTCTCTCTGATTAATCGCCATGTTTTGTGACTGCACCATTGTCCTCTTGGTGCACTTTACATATTTTTCGCATGCCGTCACTTTACCGCTTGTTACAAATCATTAAAATTCAAAAGGAAAAGTCTTTTATCTAAGTAGACATGTGTTAATGCTGAGTTTTGTTGTGGTGAAAATCTTGGAGCAGAACAGTCTGCACAAGACCATTGTGCTTTGGCGCATGTGTGTCTGTGTGTATTTTCTGACGCAAGTGGGTGTCCGGGTTTGTGTGCCTTTTTGTTGCTAAGCTTGGCGGCTCTTGTTAAGTTCTCCAACATTACAGGATCATTGAATCACTCTCACCCTTTCACCTCCATGTGCGTCTGACAGACAGACCTTCTGCCTTTATGAGACAGGGCCTGAAGCTGCCAGGCAGCAAAGCGACGTGTGACAATCCTGAGAGGGTGGAAGGTCCCTATAGTGAACTAATAAGCCAGTCTAATCTGTAAGCCCTGTGATGGCCAACACTCTCCCACCACCTCTGCCACCTCCAATGTGTTGGCGACGGCATTTCAGCGCCGCTGCTTCTGGATCCCTCTTAGCCTCTGGGCCAGTCAGTCAGTCGCCCTGTCAGTCCAATCTGCCCAGTCCGTCAGTTCTGTTTAAGAGGCTCTTTAATGCTCGTTGATTAAGGTGTCAAAGGTCACACCATCGTGCTTTTCCACAACGTGTAGGGGGGTGTGAGGTGGGATGGTGGAGGGGACTGGTAGTGCGACAGTGTGATAAGAAGCAGACGGGGGGAGGCTCAGCAAAGGAACTTAATCACCAAGTCACATGGTGGATTTATGACTCAGTAGAACTGTAGAGTTTCATAAAGTGCTACATCAAGTCCTAGCAATACTTCTAATGGTGTGGACTTAAACCCTCACAACTCACATCAACACGCTATATTCCTGGATAGACCAGTTCTGGTTAAATATTTAGTTAAATTTAAATATTGAACAAAGCAAACAAAAATACTTACCCTTGCAATAAAGGCTGTGTCAAGATGGTAACCACAATTAGTTTATACAACATAAAAATTAAGAAGAAACATGTACAAGGTCACCAAAAAAGCTTCATCCAGGTATTAATAGCCATTTTCCATCACAGGGTTTAACAATATGTTCACACTCAACTGTACTTTCTGCTGTTACCTTTTTCAAACTAAACTATTATTACACAGTAAATTATTTCTACTTGACAAATCATTGAATTGATTATCTTCAGAACAGCCATCTTTCCAAGTATACACAGTTTCCATTTTTAAATAAAATTGGAAATGAAAGAAAAAGTCCAGCCAAGACTAAATATTTAAAGATATATATATATTTTTAAATTAATTTTAAAATAAAAAACTAAAACATGATGCAACAGCTTCCAGCAATCCAACATAAAGAAGAAGCCAAGATGCATTAAGGGCTGAACAATTAAATTTTATTGAAATCACAATACGGCCCACTGCAATTTTCAAATCACAGCTGGTGTAGTATTTCTTTAAAACGATATTCCACTTTGCGAGAATAAGCCATTCAGTATGTACTCACCACTATGCCGATGTGATGATGGGTGAAGGTCTTCAGTTCACAAAACAATCCTGGAGTTTTAGGAGAAACAGGGTAGCAACCTCATCCAGTACAATGGCAGTGAACGGTGACCACGGATAAAACGTTAAAAAAAGAACACAAAACAAACACAAAATGTCTCCATCCTACTTGTGTGGTGTAATCCAAGTGTCCGCGAGCCGCGACATTAGACGCCATTTATGCCATGTTTTTAGCAGAAATGTCAACTGTAGAATGTAGTCGGTAGGATGTAAACATGGCGTTGATCTCGCGAGACTTCCGCATGTGCGTCCATTAAGATATATACGAAGTCTCGCGAGATCGAAGCCATGTTTACATCCTACCGGCTACATGCTACAGTTAACATTTCTGCTAAAAACATGGCGTAAATGGTGTCTTTTGCGGTTAATTTTTAATGTCACGGCTCGCTGACACTTGGATTACACCACACAAGCAGGATGGAGACGTTTTGTGTTTGTTTTGTGTTCTTTTTTTAACGTTTTATCCGTGGTCACCGTTCACTGTCATTATACTGAATGAGGCTGCTACCCTGTTTCTCCTAAAACTCCAGGATTGTTTTGTGAACTGAAGGTCTTCACCCATCATCACATCGGCATAGTGGTGAGTACATACTGAATGGCTTATTCTCACAAAGTTGAATATCACTTTAAAGTGAAATGTGTGTCAAAATTTTTATTTTAAATTAAACATTGTCGTGCTGCAGAGGTCTCCTGGCCTACACATCATAGTCTACAGTCTTAAGAAAACATCTTTGTTTTTTACAGATCAGACAAATCATATCACAACTGCAATATCAGTCAAAAAAATTGCTGTTGTATCTCAAAATTGTCAAAATTTCAAGATGAGTAGTTGACCGGGTTTAAGAATAACACTTCAGGAGAGATAAAGTATAGAACGTAGCACTTTTTTAGGTAGAATGCATGTACATGTGAATAGGTAGCCATTTATCCACATATAAGAAAGATGTTTGTGATGACAGCTACGTCTAACATTGCCCAGTTCTGGGGCATCCAGTCTTCTATCCTTGTAACCCTCTAACCTCTGATGGTCTGTCATTCCAGCCCCCTGCCGTGACAAGCTTACACTGCTGTTCACACCTCTCTTATCAGCCACCAGTCCTTCACTGCTATCAGAAACCTTCATAAGAGCTTCCTCTGTTGCCACAGGGAAGCTACAGAGGCCACAGAGTCCGGAGCCAGGGGTACAAGGGAGAGGGAATTTGGTGAATGGCCTTCTCTGTAGATTTACATCATTAATTATTTTCAGATAGTCGACGCTTGTACTGATCTATTATTTTAGAATTAAGGGTTACCATAATATTTCGTACTTTCCTAAATCCACTGTAATCTTGTGTAATCCTGAGATCTGAGCTGAGCAGACCTTGTTGAAAGGAAGATGCCTTATCTTGACATCCAACAGATCCACTCGGCTGGTGCCCACACAGTAGGTGGTAGGGTGAACGTGTGGGCGCAGAGCAGCCTGACAGAGAGCTACCGGGGTATCAGGGATGTAGAGGGACATTTAAGGGATCTTGTTGAACCCCCCACCCTTGTCCCAGGTGTGAACATGAGGTCATCCATGCCAAGGGAGGGAAAGAACAGCATTAAGCCGCAGGGTGCTGGAGACGGTTGTCAGACAGACAGACTATGGCTAGGTGGTCTCACTCCATTGGCTGGTTGATGCTCTGGATAATGGACCACAGTTTCGCATTGGCTCACCTCTACTACTTATTATTAGGGATGCACCGATATCGATACCAGCATCGTGTATTGGTCCGATACTTTCCTCACGTCGCTCAACACAAGCAAATATCCAAAGATCCAACACGATGTAGAGTTCAAGAAGTTTGCTAATGCTTACCCTCGTTTTTTGGTCATGCCATCATTATCAGTAAGAGAATCACTGTCCTCAATATCATCCACTAATGATTGCAGTGACTTTGGCGACTGTCTGTAAACTTCCAATTAACTCCATGTAAAACTGAAACAACCTCACAGAGTGCACCTGTAGACCACAGCCAGCTGATGTCCACTAAGTCCTGGTGGGCATAAACTAGCTGAATGCCTCAACTAATTCATCTGAAGACAAAGAAAAAACACCACTGCCACCAGTCTGTAACCATCTTGTCTTGGT
The DNA here is from genome assembly GCA_027495735.1 of Lutjanus campechanus. NCBI lineage: Eukaryota > Metazoa > Chordata > Actinopteri > Lutjaniformes > Lutjanidae > Lutjanus > Lutjanus campechanus. The sequence continues at coordinate 39,665 of JAJHUR010136478.1, forward strand.
AATAAGCTGCTACTACTTCTCTTTATATACTCTTCTTTATTCTCGTGTTGTTCTTCACCAAAACGGCCTGACAGCACAGGACACCAAACTTCACTCTTTGGGGTTCACAGCAGAGTAAACAAAACTGTAGCACCACACCCATACCTGTCCCCCCCCCCCTAAACAATGGCAGGTAGGAACTAATTAGCTCTTAGACAAGAGGATCATGGAGAAACAGTTTAAATACTACAAATGTAAATGTGTAATTAACATACTAGTTAAAGTTCTGTAAATGATAATGAAATAATTATCGTATGTAACACCATTTGTAACAGTAAACTTAATTCTGGAAGTCCATAATAAAGTTGTGTAATTATTATACTGAAATATATCATGTACACAGTAAACTGCACAGTTTAATGAGGAACACAAAATTAGTAAAGTGACTTGACCCCACAAATGATCACAAATGACCCCAAAATGTAACATGTATAGTAACTATGATGACACTAGCAGCAGGAAACAGCAACTTTGATTTGTTAGAATATTTAATCTCATTCAATATTATGCAAGCCAACACAACACCTCCACAACATTCAAAGACTGTATGTACGATTGAGTCAACATTGTAACAGATTGTGTCAAAGTCTAAACAAAAAATGAACCTTTCTGATTTAAGGACTTATGATAGTATTGTTTTTGCTGAATAAATAACTGATCCTGACTCCTGAACTATTCTGCATGTGGACATCTGCATACTAAGTGAGATACAGTGGACACAGAAAATGTGACTAAGGTGAAACCACTGCAGCAAGCTGCCACTGAGTAAAAATGCTACATTTTATGGACACTAAAAATTTGGTCTTGAAACAGAGGCTTAATAAACACCATTTGGAACTTGAAAAGAGTGCGGCATCATGGCTGTTTGTGGTCTCCACTTTAATGCATGTGAGTAATTACTAGCAGCGTTTGAAGTGAGCACACAAAAATGTTAGAGAAAACCCAATTACTGTATGAGGATTCAGGGAAGACATACAGAGAAGGAGTAAAAGGCCATAGGAGCGATTTGATTGGTTTAGCTTTTTCTAAGAAACAAAATGACGACTGTCATATTTGTTGTACACTTGTTCACTTTTGGTTGTTTTTTTTCTTCCAAACTCTAACACGTAAATACAGAAATCTTTGGCTTCTCTGACTCAAGATTGCTCTGAGCTTCTTGCGTGTTTGCATGATCGCCCTAAAATGAATTGTTTATTGCCCACGCTTTGTCAGGATGACGCAGCATTGGGTGGGGTGAGTGTGTACCGAGTTTGGTTGGAATTGGTTGCGGTTTGGTAGCAAGTACTACAGTAATACTTGGTTTTATATGAGTGTGTGTCTCTCCTTTGCCACATGTGTTACACTGGTCACTGGGCTCTTCATCTTTGTGGTTTGCCCTTGCAGGCTGCTATTAAGACATGCAGGCAGAGAGAAAAACAGTATGAGGCAGAGAGACATGTCAAGCATTGGAGAGTTCAATACAGGGTATTAAGGCAGACAAACAGACCAAGGCTTAAACATCTGGACTGGCAGAATATCACACACATGGACACTGGGAAATGGACAGTGTTTGTGGCAGAGATGGTATGAACCAGGGCAGAATGTTTGAAAGAAAATCATACAGCCAGTAAACAGTGTAACAAGGATATCTTTGTTGTGGAATGTGAAATAAGATTTTAAGTTTCCCATTAACAATATTTCCATTAGTGTCTTCCAGAAATTCTGCCTCAGTACTTCAATGTGTTACCCTTTATGTAATAGCCTGTCAGTTTAAACTTACAATGGTGCAAGTAAGCACCAAGAGGTAAGAAGGCAAACAAACTTACAAAATATGTGGGATATGCCAGAGTTTCGACCGGTGTGGCTGCTGAGGAGTTGGACTGTCCAGGAGGTCCTACAAATTTTGGTATAGAGAGCAACAGCACAGACAGACCTCTCCCTCTGCAGTGCATTCATGACCCAGCAGCTTGCTGTAGCAGTAACATCTCCAGGCCTGTTTAAGGAATGGGTCACTACAGAGACACCAGGGCGCCTCCCTCTGGGACCTGTGGTTTTACTGGGACAGCTCTCTGGGAGGCCAATAGTTCCTGTTTGTGTGTGTGCACACATCTGTGTTTCTGTGGACGGCCATTCAAAGGACAGCGCTGGCAGACATGCTTTAATATTTTTAGTACACTATCTAAATGAAGATTTTATTGGTTTGCAGGGATGTTGGGCTATATTCAAAAAGTGGAAAGGTCAGGCTGCTGTTATTTGTCAGGTTGTTTAAAATTTTGATTATGTTTATCAATAAATTATAAACTTTTTAGCTCCCAGGTGAGAGTTAGATGGGTGGTCTTTAAATGGACTTCTCTTATTTAAGCAGTAGGCTTTTGTTTGACACTCTGTGGCCTTAATCTTTAGTGTTATTTCCTGCTCTCTCTACAGTTGTATATATGTCATAACCATCCTAAATTCTTTTCAGACATTCCTCGCCCTACTTTCCCCTTTTTTCCCTAACTTTTCTCTCCTTCCTCTTTCCTCTTCTTATGGTTGACACTTTGATTTTACTCACGCCTTATCTTTTTTTCTCCTTCTCCCCTCCACCTAAACTCCCGTCTCCTTCAACCTCCACCCCCATATTCCCCATATTCCCCGCTCCTTCTCGCTCCTCTGTCAGTTCTTAATGAGAAAGCCTCTCTGATCTTTTCCAGGTCCTTGTTACATCACTGCCCCCTTGTGGTGTGCTGTTCATCATGTTGAGTTCCCCCCCACTGTCAAGTTGATGGTAGACCACCCCCCTGTGCACAATGACTATATCAAGTAAACGATCTTGGGAGTGACTGTTCAGCCTGATGAAACAGAGTAATGCAAATACTCCAAATAATCTCTGGTGTCTTTTTTAATAGTTATTTAGTAGGGACAAGTTTTGATGACACATAAAGGTCTGTATGACCTCTCAAAGTGGTCAAGGGTTCAAGAGTTTAAACATGGATTTAGGGTTGTTATTTTAAATTTAATTAATACATGATTCCTGGGTCTTATTGCAGTAACACTTTTCAGACACACCGTTGTGGTTTGGTTGCGGGGTTGATACCTCTGATTTACCAGAAAATAGAGTCATGTTTTGATGACAGCATGAGCTGATACATAGCAGACAAGTGGACCAAATCACTGTTATTGTGAAAGAAACAAATTGAACTGTTAATCATTTTGTAATAATATGATCATTCTCTGACATATGATGTGGCCATGCTTTATTTCTCAGTGGCATTGAGCAGTTTCCCTGTGAGGAAATGATAAAGACACATAATCTGGAAGGAGCTCAGCAGTAGTTTACACAAGAGGAGGGGGAGAGGGCCAGGAGCATTGTTTTTTTTTATTTTTTTTTTATTTTTTTTTTTTTTTAGGAAATAGCCATGACCATGCAAATACCCAAAGTCACTTTCCAAACAGAGCTGACACTCACCCAGATGAGTACACACAGGCCCTTTATAAATATGCAAGATGGTTGTGTGAAATTCTCTCTTAAACACATCTAGCCTTGGCTGTGGCCATGTGTTTGTGTGTGCACGTGAGTGCGTGTGTGTATGTGTGTTTGTGCACTCGTGCAAAAAATTGTGTAACTGCTGCAAAGCAGAAGGAATGTGGCCATCCAGAGGTCCTCTCCTTTACAAATAAATATTTGGTGATGACAATATCGGAGATATGTTAAACACGAGGAGGGTAATTTTCTAGTCAAATAAACCTCAGCTCTAGTGGTGCTGAGGGGGGCACAGGCGTGTCTGTGTTTCTGACAGGCTGGCAAGAAAGAAGGAATGATGGAGAGAAAGAGAGAGAATAGCTGATGTATAGAGTGTTGAGTGAAAATCTGTGCTGATATTGACAGTGTTTGATACTAGAGCCTATTTGGTCAGCCTATATTATCAGTCAGGCGATATTGTTGGCCCAACATTGGGAGTACAGCCTAGTACAGCTGTGTCGGTCTATATCAGTATTGGCGTATATGTTGTCAGATATTTTTTTTCACTGCATAATGCAGGTTGATTTTATTTTAAGTTTTTATAGTTTTATAGGCAGAAGTTAATGCATATTTGATCCTTTTTCTTAATTTAAGTTGTTCTGTTTGTGACTTCTTTTAATTTATAGCTGTTAAAAACATATATTGTTTGATTTTTTTTTTCTACTCCCTAATATTGGCATCAGCATCTGCCCCAGAAATCCTGTATCGGTCAGGCTCTACTTGATACTGGCAATACCATATATTATTCAGAGATGTAATGGTATGAAATTTTTATATCATGAATATCATGACCAAAATGATCACAGTCATCGATATTATCATGGTGTTGTTAACATGTGCTGAAAATGTTGAAAGAAGTACTGGTACATGCACTGAAATCATTTTTGTTTTAGATTGAAAACCACTTACAGTATAAATTTAGCAGCACCATGCACTTTGTTTACATAAACATTTAAATATTAAAAGCCATTGCCCTAAATAGATGAACATATTAAAAGTGCAGTGCATTGACATTAACACTGCATTAGCACTGACATTAAAGACAGCACTACTGTATGTGGCCCTGAGAGGTAACAGCACTTTGTGCATATTGCAGTTATGAAAACCGTAACCATATGAGAGGGCAGCAGTGAGGTCTTGAGCATTTTTTGATGTGGGTGCTTAAGCTGCCTGTCTTTTAAATGCTGCAAGAATATGAAAGGGATCAAAAATGACAATCAGTACATAAATAAAATAAAATAGAATAAAATGACTTTACTAGTGCAAGATAAATCTAAATCATCTTTGGAAAAAATGCATCCTAGCCTTACCAATTACCAGAATCTATAGAACATGTAATCCCACAGTGTTATGATAATTAAAAAATTTAAAAGTAATACCAACTGTTGGGAATTTCACCATGATTTACCATTAAACTGGTAATTGTTACATCCCTAATATCGTTTATGGTGATGCCAACTTTTGCTGAATTAAATTGTAAAAGACAGATGTGGGTGAGGGGGACTGTTGGTGACAAAGCTGGTCTGATGAGAGAAAATGCTGCATCTTTAGTGGTCTGTTGTTTGTGATCCCCTATGGATGACTTTGCTACTGCTGTGCAATAATACAAGTACTGATATTTGACTTATGTATTAGTAATTTTTAATTTTGAAAAATATATCACATTATAAGTCACAATAACAACAACAATGATATAGCCGTCCTGATTCCCTTCCATACCTCTCAACCTTCTACCCATTATGTTATTACAAAGTGCATAATAGCTACTTTAACTAGAACATAGCGTCCACGGAAATTACTCACCTCCAGGCTGCCAACATTTAGCTACACTTGGTTAACAGTACAGATGCTTTATAGTAGAAATCTCATACAGTCTAATGATATATATTAGTCATTAATGAAAAATATGTAGGGGAGAAGGAGAAGTTATGTGCAGAAATGGGCGAGGCTCATGGGTGTTGTCAACAGTGCACTCTAAATTCAGGTGTAACTTTATGAACTCTGATTCAGATCTCTCTTTTCCAGTCCGTCTCTGAAATATTAGATTGAATAAGATGAGGCTGTGTTTTATGAACTGTGGCTTTTATTCTATAAATTAGTTCCTTATGAACAATGGCTCATTTTTTGTGTAGCTGTATTTAATTAAATTTGTATTGCTCGTAAGAGATTAAAGATTTAAAAGATAAAAGATTTTTTTTCTTTTCCAATAAACTTTGTCACTATTACCACATTAAGCAATGCTTTATATTTATGTATCTCTTCCATCAGATGTGGTCTTTCCTTGGTCTTTGGTTGATAGCCTGTCTTCAAAATTATTTTATTTACAGAGCCATGTTATTATTATTATAATCTTTTTTTCACAAAAAACATAAATATTACACTGAAATTATCACAACCTGAGATCACAGTAGAGTTCAAAGCAAATGTATTTTATTATACCCTGAACCAGACATGACATGAAAGTGTGGTCCTTACGTTGAACTTTGTGAATTCCAGACTGTTTTCTCAGTCTCTCTAATTTAAACAATGATGTTTTCCAATGGCAGGTGAGTTCTGTGATTCTTCCTCCTTACCTTTTCATCTTTATGCTCTACCACAGTTCATATCTGCCTATAGAAATAAGATATTGAGAATTCAGATTTAAGTAATATAATAATATCAAGTCTATGTATCTAAATGAACATCAGTATATACACATTTATTTGAAAAAAAAAAAGATTTTCATAGATTCCATTGATTTATTGTATTGACTCCTATCAAAGTCTGGGCCATATCTAGGCAAGCATTCTGGACATTCTTTTTCCTTCAACCCTGACACTGCACTGTTGGTGCCAAAACAACCTCATATGACTCTTCTCAACACAAAGGAGCAGTGGCTTGATACTGTCATTTGGAGTGAGGCCAGACACCCTGTTGGAGAAATCTTGTCTAGGCTGCTTGAACAGTGTCTTAGACTCATGGCATCACTTTGTTGCTCAGCTCCCTTTTGCCACAAAGCTGGGTTGTAGTACACAACGCATTGTGTGTTATGGATGTTCCCCACCTACAGCAGATTTTTTCTGAGGTATCATGGGGCTCCAGTGACCCTTCCTGGGAGCTCCTTTGTGGTTGACAGCAATAGATGTAATCAGGCATAATAAAGCATTGGAGGCAGGTCGTAGTGGGGTGAGCCAGCAGCTCCACACATTATGTCCACACTCCCAAAACTTTATGGTAGGCTAGGATGAGAGGAAACCTGAGAGGGCCAGAGAGAGATCAGACCTAGAGGACAGCCTCAGTATCATCAAGACCTAAATGTGAAAGGGCCAGAAGTTAACAGTAGCCCCATAAAGGTGGCTGGAAGTTACAGTTTGTGTGAGAGCTTTTAAGTACAATTAGGATTTGACAATTATCTGCTACAAAAAAGCCAGAATTTTAGAACTATTTATTTAAAACTTATGTCAGTCTTTATGACAAAGTTTTGTATTCTGGCAGGGAAGTTGTGAAGATTTCCACTGAAAGCAATACTGATGACATTCATTTGTAACTATTAACATGTCACTATGCAGATGTTTTGAGTGTCATGTTTCAGCATCTGACAGACAAAGTCACACACAATCTTTTTCATTCTATTTTTTTCTGTGAGCATAATGTGGAACTTACTGTATGTACACATACAGCACAGGTCCAGCCAAGAGCATGTTAGAGCCAGAACCTGCATTATAAATGGGTGTATGCAGCTGTAATATACTGTAATGAAGCATTTTTAAAAATGTTTAGCTCATTTTACCCATAGGCACATAAAGCAATCAGTTTTGTAATGCAGACTCCTACCCTCATAATGTCCACTGGTTATGACTCAACAGCGAGTGAGTAAAACATTTAAGCGTGTCTTAGAGAAGTTTTTTTTTTTTTAAATTCACAATGAATGAGCACCTCTCGTGCCCTGTCCAGATGTTCTCTGCCCCAGCAGCAATCCTGTACCGCTGCAGAGGGGCAGCCCTGGTACATACACTGTCTGGCTTCAGTGGTGGGTGTTACACCAGTGGTAGTGGTGGGACTGGGAGATGTGTCAGATGGCACGATAGCCTGCGTGCCTGCAGAGATGCCAGGGTTTATTTGAACAGCAATTCTACTTAACATTTTTTAAAGTGTGAGTAGCGATTTATTGTTTAGCCGTGAGTCTGTCAGTGAGATTCTTATTTCATGACTTATCTGATAGGTCCAAGAAAAATAAACCCACACCTGAGCTGGGTTTATAGGTCTGCCTGACGTCAGGCCCATTATCCACAGCATTGACTGCACATTTTTCCACTACAATCTACTATATGTGTGTGTATATTCGTGTGCGTATAATGTTTGTCTGCTGTATGTGTATTTGCAAGTAAAAGTTTGTTTTTGCGCCTGCACAAGATTCATGAATTAGATGTGGTCTGTGTCTGCCAAACTTGTTTCTGTCTGGCCATTAGCAGCAGCAGGAAAATAATGTGCCATTTAATATGACTACTGGTTAAAATGTTTTGTAAACTTGAAGCACGTCTGAAACATACAGAAACGTGCCTTGAAGTTATGAAGTAAATACTGTCTCTCTGGGAAACAGGAAAAAACAGCCATTATTTAAATACTGGAGATGATGTTATGCAGTTTGTCATCCACATGTAAATTCTGATTGTAGAGTGTCTAACTGTCAATGTGTGTTCCTCATTATTCTTGTCATGAAGCTTAAAGGGACCCTGTGGAGTTTTCTTGTAAACAAACAAAAGTTATGGTTACATTCAGTGTTAGTTAATCCAAATGCACTATGTCTATCCCTGAGGTCTAACGAATGTGTTGAATGCATTTCCTTCCTCATAAAACATTTGCAAAGTGGATTTTTTAAAAGCATTTTCAATCCAGACTTGTTTACAACCATGTTTACTATCTCGCTGTCTTTGTTTGCACATTGCAGCATATCTTGGTGTCTTATAGTGTGACACCTTTGATAAAACTCTGTATAGTTTTACATACATGCACATGCCTTTGCATCCTTGCG
>JAJHUR010136479.1:0-51009 GCA_027495735.1 Lutjanus campechanus
AAAACTACTGTAATGGAAGATAATTACAGAATGTAAAATCAATAAATGGTATAAATGGTAATAAATGGCTATAAACATATAGCATATGGCAATTGCAATTTTAGTCAAAACAATTGCAATATGACTTTTTTGCTAAACTGTGCAGTCCTAGTCTGCAGTCAAATTGTTTCAGAAGCCAACGCAACCACTAACATTGAGGAAAATTGTAACTGATGATAGCCACAGGTGCATTATGGATAAATTCAAGCCATTAGATTAGCTATAAGATTTGTGAGAACTTACTTCATGTCTGATTTTCATATTATATAATATAGTATGCATATGATCAGTCATGCTGTCCATTTCCTTCCTACTAAAAGCCATGAGCTTGTTTACTCTGTTAATCCTCAGAAACAGACTTGTCCGGAAGGTCACCGTCAACTGTTATGACAATTTCTCACAGTGCAAGTTTTCTTAAAGAAATTAATTTCCGCGATACATCTCCCGGGAGCCAACAACAAAATCAAGGCACCTGCACCCGGAGACTCGTCTCTGGTTGCGCTCTGCTGTGTTTACCCGACAATCTGGACAAAGCGAGGAAACTGTCTGCGTAAATTTAGGGATGTTTTCACGGTCAAGACTGTTTAAGACTCCAAAATATCCACTATAAACATATCCACTCCCAGGGGACATAAAAGACAAACATTTCACAGAAGCGTGTTTCTCTGTGAACAAAACTGGTGTTTTCAGCAGTAGTCACAGATGCAGCAATGAGCCAGAATAAACAATGCCCCCAACGCCAGACAGACAGACTCAGAAGAGACTGTTTATGATATAAATTTGTCGATAAGAAATCGCTTAAAGCCTGGTTATTACTGAGGTATTCTGTCTTTACTCTCATGGTTTTAGAAGAAGGCATTTCCAGAGGTGATGATCTAAATGGGGCTGTGAATGAGGGAGCATCACATGTGACAGAAAGCAGGTTTTTTCCCCCCTCAGGGAGTGATCAGTCTTCAGCTGGTCAGGTTGGACAGACAGAGAAGCTGTGGGTTACATCTTGATGTGTGCTGGCAAGCCCACTCACATCCCCCGTGATGATAAATGATATCCTGGAGGCGTCATGAGGAGGAACGGTGCCAGACTGCAAAGCCTTTTCTGCTCAGTGTCTCACTATCCTCTGAGTCGGGAAAATTAAGAGGTGACAGATCAGGCCACAGCAAGGTGCAGAGACTAAAAATAGATCCTTTCACTTCCTGAATTCCAGTTTATCTGAAGCATTTTGACTCAGTGTGTGGCAAGCTACTGATGAACTTTTAAACCCATCAGCCTGTTAGCAGTAGGCGTTTCTTCTCCCTACTCAGTTTAAACACAAATGATATATGAGATTTTAGATCTTCATGTCCTCTCATTATTTTCCTTTTCTGCTGGCTGCTATTAATAAGCGTCATTCAATAATGCCATTATTGTGCTTCGTTTCCTCAGTATAGCTAGCTGGCTAACAACTAAGCTAGACTGCAGAGTCCCTCTCAGTTACTGAAGTACTCTGAAAAAGTTCATTTCAAAATTTTAAATGCTTTGCGTTGCTTTTGATAAAAGTGTCCGTTAATTCTAAAATTGTAAATAGTTTAGACCAAACTGACAAAGAAAGTGACAGACTTGACATCCAGCCATGCCACAAGGCTAAAAAGTAATGCTAAATCATATCGTTTTCACCACTAAGTGTAGTTTTACTATTGGTATTTATTTACCTGATTGATTTTCTGAGCATATATTTAGTTTATACAGATTAAATCCTGAATATATACAGTACACTTTAATCTGAACATAACCTTGGATTCACCCTGTATGTCACATTCCACATCCTACACATGCAAACAATAACCCGCTGGGCTTCAACTCCTTGCCCAGTAGGAAATGGCCTCTCATGTTTTGTCAGGGACACTTCTTAAATCCAGCTTTTTTCCTTTTTAATGACAAATTACAATAAACATGGGTGAATTCCTTTTAAACTATGTCCCAGAGCAGCACACAGAGATGGAATAACTGAAAAAACCCTGAAATGCTTCCATTAAACCCACAATATCTTCCATGTAGACCAAAGCACCATACATGTGGTGAGCAAATGTTAGACGTACTAAAACAAGTTTTCCTGGCACTTGATCATACCAGACATACAACTAAATTCAAACACTGTTTTAATGTGAGGATCAAATAAGGCAAGAAACCAAAACATTTTTCTTCATAATCACTTCAAAACCGTTTTGCGTCACCAGTATAAAATGTGTTGATAAAGTCTACCACACAAATGAGCCGTGAAACACTAACATGTTCTATGTGAAGAATATATTAAACTAATAACGCGTCTGCATCACAGAGCTTCTCCTTCCAGTGGCTCTGGATGGTGGAGCACCCTGTTATAAAATAATTTCAATGACTTACAGTAGGGAGTGCTGGTGCCATGTAATAAAAAGTGAAGTGATCACTGTATTCACAATCTAGATAGACTGTATAAAGGGACGCTACAATGGACTGACTGCACAGCAGACATGTTGACTTGTCAGAGCAGGAGAAACACAGGTGGACTTAATAACAGTAGTTAAAGCTCAGTTCCACTAAATGTGATAGAAGGACCTCCCCTAAGCATCATGCACAAATCATTAATACACCTGTGAGTTTTCTGGTATGACTTGTGCATAGGCAACTAGTGAATTTGCCTCCTGTATAATATCCAAAAGTGTATTTTTTAAACATATTTCTTCTTCTTTTTTAAAACTGTTGTTCGATATGTGCCTATATTTGTCTATTCAGTTGTTACAGTTTATCTTGAGAGGGACATGAGTGTTTTTGTACCAAAACATCGAACTGTTGAGACATTTCAGTCCAGACCAAAGTGGAGGACTGACAGACACCATCATCCCTTGAGCCATGCTGCTCTAATATGGCTAAAGACCCACATCAGTTGAACTCTAAACTATGAGTTTTGTCTCATAAATCAAGTCAATAGTTTGTTTTGCAGGCAAATCCCTGAACATCCCCGATATGCAGGGAGAGTCTGAGGGACTCTGAATGCTGAAAGCCGGCCCATGTCAGATTCCAGGGTGTGTGCTAACATGACTCTGAGCTCAGATGTCTCGGGGTGGTCTGAACAGCTCTGAAACGGCTCTTTATTCCACCATAATCCATCACATTCATCTGTCAACAAGCCCCTCATAGCTTTCTGAATGAGTCTTCAAATGACATGTTAGACTGATGGATTTCCAACATGTGGGACACATCTTGTTAAACAAGTACAGATTGATGTCTTTTTTTATTTTGCAGAGAAAGAGGAAACTGAAGAGAGCGCGTAGGTGGCGTGTTTTCTCGATTTTTATTTCTGACCAGTAAAGTTTTGTTCTGCCATTTTCAGTCTGTTTGCTTTGAAACTGTTTGCCAAACTGTCCAAATTATGATGCTTCCTGGCCTTTGCTCAACTTTGTGTGCGTTCTGGGTATCCTGTGATGTTTGTGTGTGACTCTGTGGACTAACAATAGCTCCAGTTTGGACATTCATGTGGCACCTCAGGGGTCCAAGGATCTAATCTCCACAGAAAGATCCAAACCTTTCCTGTTTTTGCTTTCAATTCCCCTCTCAATTAGCTTCTCTGGAGATTCAAAACAAATGTCAAGAAGATGTGGAAATGTGGAAGTATCAAGATGAAGGAGGCCCAAAGGGGCCAGAGTGTCCTGACACAGATTAATTTATTAAAATATTTGGATCCATCAGTCCAGACACTTAATCCCCTGGACGTGGGTCATTGGTTCCGTGCGAACAGGAAACAGTTTAAAGGTGGGATTATCTCTCACTCTCACACCATAAATGGATGTGAAATGAAGACAGAGCGGGACTGACCTATGAAGGACTTTCCAATACATTTGACATTTGATGTAACTTTTATAGCCTACAATTCAGTTTGACCGAGAAAAGTATTCTTTTTGGACCTACCACAAGCAACAAAGCTAAAAAAAAGAGGAGCTCTTTGCTGAACATCATTAGGGCTGACCATTAGAGACGACGCTGCTTTAACAAGCCTCTGTTAGAGTGTGACTACAGCTGAGACACTACTTAAGAGCAACTGCACCATCATTCTAGCAACATTAGTCGGGCTCGTCTGGGATGCGTTTTATGATTAGGTTAGTTTTGGTCATTAGCTCTATCTTGGGGAATTTTTGTCTCTTTTGCTGGCTTTTTGTCATCTTTTATCTTGTAAGAACGGCCACTTTGTGAACAAATTGAAGTGGCTTGGCGCTTTGAGGCAGAGGTTGATCCAGAGCAAATAACTGATGAGATTGTTGCACCGGCCAGATCCTGTGTTGAAACAGTGGGGAAAAAAGAATGATTTCATTCCGAGAACTAAGCTGAATGATATCGGAAAAATGGGTAGAGTCAAGCGCGGTTCATTCTGGTGTCTATGCAACTGTGATTTATCAGACTCTCTAAAATCATAAACAGCAGATGAGAGCGTCGTGAGTTATCAATACAAATCCCTGCAAGGATTGTAGAGAGCAGAGCCCGCAAGTGGGTCGTGTTCGGCACCAAAGGAAAACATCTGGGCAGCACTGTCACAGCGACAGGTAGAGGAAAGAAAGAGAAAGAGTTAATGGCACAGACGTGTACATCAATTTTAGCCTCTTACCAGTCAGATATCTAATATCAGCTTACTGATGTATGATGCCTGGTGGGTATGTGATAAGAGACTGAGGAATTCAAGGAAACAGCTGGAGTGACTTATTCTGTCACACTTCGATTAACATCACGATAATCAGGAAGCTGTAGTTCATCAAAAGATGACCGGTTTGGTTCTGACAGCAGAACAGCTCCTGATAAGACTTCAAGCATCTTTTTGGTTTATACAGTTCCCTCCTTTCATCTAAATTCATGTCCTGGATCTTTTTTTTTTTTCCATCACATGATGATCCAGTGACCATGCAGTGATAAAACTCCATAAAAGAGTTGCTGCTCTGCTTAGAGACTGACTTGTTTATGCATTATGTTGGTGCTATTTGCGAATGTTTACGGCATGTGTCAGATGTCAACAGATAAATGTTTCACTAAAATGTGTCTTCACATTCCATTTTTGACACATTACAGCGCACATAATGCTGTGTCTTGCTTGATGGAATCTGAATCCAACAGTTATTTACAATACAGAATAAATAACTCCTCTGTAATTATTGCCACGTGTGTCTCATTGGTTTAAGATGTGAGTTAAGCCTTCTTACATCACAGTTTTGTTTCTTATTTGGATTCAAGGCGCAGCCCCCGTGATATTTGTGTGCTCAAGGTGTTTATGTAATGGCCTGTGGTCAGACAGTAACATCTGCAGCTGCACCAGCATGATGCCGTTCTTCTCTTTTTGTTTAAGTCCAAGTTAAATAACGAATTTCAGCATGAGTGACCCCTTTTCATTTAGATATGAACCGTTTCCAATCTTTTCCCCCTAAGGGCTCTGTCTTTTCATTCATCATCTACATGATGGGAACTGCTCTGGACAGTCGCAGGAAAAGATGATGTGGGTGTCACTGTGTCAATCCCTGGGGCTCCCTGAGAACAGAATTGTTTTCACATGGCTTTTAATAAAAATATTCATGAATTTTCAGTGAAATAATTGTTAAAATATCTATATAACCTATATATTAAGATATCTTAAGATAACCACTATGGGTGGGTTGTACCAAAGATTAATATTTAAACCCAGTTTAGTCATGATTTAACTTTAATGCTGTTTAAACCTCAGTTACATTTTTATTCCATTGCACCGAAACCTCAAACTCCAATTGAAAATTTGATCCAGTATGAACTTCAAACCGAGGCCAGCTAACTTTTTAGCTAACAGTGTAACATTTTACTAAATCTTTAGCTAGCTATAGAAAATAACATTTTGTTAACTTTTCTTGGTTGCTAGCAAACAATGTAATGTATTTCTTAGTAAATACAGAACAGCCGGAAGCTAATGGTTTCCCCTCCCAGCAGCACTCAAATTATTATTTTTTATTTGTTTGTTTAAATTTGGCTAAGCAAGCATCTCCATGATTAAAATCTATTTAATTTCAGTTTACATCCATAAACTTAGATTTACAAAGCGAAGATTAATTTTTAAATTTGAATACTCACTTAAAACCTATTTTTACTAAACTTTAATCAGATGTTGGTGCCACTCAGTATAAAACTCTAAAAGGATTTTTCAGGTTCACAACAGTAGTTTCTCGTACTTGGATGTAGCAACAATAAACATACTGTATCTGTAACTTAAGTTCAGGTGAACTTGAGCCCTTGTGAAGCCTCATCACTCTTCCTCCCTCTGTTGTTTCTGTTAGCTTCCCACCACTGAAGGATCTGAAGGGAATAAAAACAATGTGATCCACACAGATGTTTTCAAGATTACAAGACATCATTGTACACTCGGATGAGTTTGGGAGCTGCATGTACAAGTAAAACAACGTTGAAATTATCCCTAGATATTTTCAGTGACAGGAATCATCTACGCAAGCTGTAAAACCAATTTCACACATTTGACAGAAAATATAAGATGCACTATATTGTTTGTCCACAGACATCAATCAATAAAGACTGAAAGACACAAGGTCTTGGAAATTACGGCTTGTCCATAAGTCTTCAAACATAGAACGCTGTGGAGCCAATTTTGGAGAACTCATTAAGGTTATCATTGATCAGGATTATTGCTTTGACATGGAGACACGAGTCGGGTTAATAAGAATTGATCTAGGAAGTGGCATCCAGGGTTTCAGGGTAAGAGAATTAGTGTCATAAAACATGAAGCAAAGTCATTAAAGTCTTTCTGTCATGCAGGTTCACTTGTCTTCTCACTGAGCTTATGAGGAAATGCTCTTAAAGGAGCTCCGCTCTGCCACATTAAATTTGAACTAAAAGCAGCTGTAGTCAATATTGTTTTATTAACAATGAATAATATGACTACTTGGCTACTTGACATGACTACTCACAAAGAATTATGAACCAACTCTGTGGCTCTACAGAGCTTTTCGGCATTTTTTAAGCTAATTGTTCTGGTTTTCCGTACTTCAGCTTTAATGATTTGGTTTATTCTCACCACTTTGAGTTTTCACCCAAAAAGCTCTTTAAAAAAAAACACTGAACACTACCTGCCTAAAGAACGGACGGACAAAGAGTGGGTGGGGACCAAAAACAGAGCTACAATAGTGAATATCCCACTGATGTACATCAGGTTGCCAGAAACATTTTGAACGAATGATAATCCACATCTGCTGGATTTGTAAAGAGGCAGCTGTTGCCATATCAACTTAAAAGGTGCTCCCAAGTGGCCAAAAATTCCATTATTCCAGGTTTAAAGAGCGACGTTGCCTGTTTTAAACCTCTTTATTTGTTATAAATGGCTATAACTCCCCTCAGCTGATGTTAGAATAACACACCAAGCAGTATGAAGAAAAACTCAAAACCTTTAATCATTCCCGCATTATCAGATAAAAGTCTTAGACCAATGTTGCTGTTCTTCTGAGACTAAATAATCAGCTTTCAATCTGAGGTGGTGAAAAGAAGCTGCCAACAGTATGCAGAAAGTTTAATGGTGTGTATAAAGGCATGCCCATCTGTACTAAGTAGATGAAGAACAGAAGATTTAAAAAATGGAGGAATTAAGTTCCAGTTAGGACCACACATTATGATCCTGATGCAGCTTTATTCAAAGCAGACATATCCGATGCACATATTATGCTAGAATTTCATTCACTGGCTTTAGTTTTGTTTTTGATTCAGATGAAAAGGCTCTTGGACTTACTGTGTCAACAGTGCTCTTATACCGTGAGTCAGAGATTTCCTGTCCATCAGACCACAGTGTTAGTAAATGGTGCGTGTCAGAGCTGATTACTCTAAACACAGGTACACCACAAGGCACCTTTATTTTTGCAAACAAACAAACGCTGATGCAGGTGTTGGCCTGAGTGGGACGGT
The DNA here is from genome assembly GCA_027495735.1 of Lutjanus campechanus. Classification (NCBI taxonomy): domain Eukaryota; kingdom Metazoa; phylum Chordata; class Actinopteri; order Lutjaniformes; family Lutjanidae; genus Lutjanus; species Lutjanus campechanus. Next base: position 7,963 of record JAJHUR010136479.1, read on the forward strand.
GCAACAGATCATTTACTGTATATCTCAAACATGTAAATTCCCTTCAGTGGTGACGTGAGGCATGAACATCTGAAGTATATGTCAATAAAATCAGAGAGCACAACTTGCAGAATTAATGTATCACATGAAAATTGTCTGTAGATTCAAACCTAAATGGTTTCTCCTTCAACAGATAAATCTGCATTAGTTGTTTTGTTGTTGTTGTTGTTTTTACACATCCAGCATTCTGGAAGCAACATTTGCTTTAATTTACAGGTGTGTTACGACCACCTGATGAGTCCACTATTCACTCCTGTGTTGTGCTGTTCCACTGGTTTTGAATATAATATTCATTAGTATGTTTTCATTAATGTAATGAAAATAAGAATTGTGGTGTTTTTGTGACTTTAGAATGAGCTCTGAGTATCTACAGAGGACACAGGTCGTCTTTTATCTTGCACTACCATGTTTCTGTGTTTGCAATCTGCAGGCTCATGACCAGAGGCCACTAAATCCTACACACTGGTCCTTTAAACACATAAACCTTAAGAACTTCTTGTCCATATAAACTTAAAATGATCAAAAGCTCCAGAGCACCAACAAAAGAGATTGCTTTTTCAGCTTCTGTTTACAAGTGCAATAATGAAGTTTGAAACTCTTTATCCGTGTCTTTTATGGCCGTCTAAAAGTAACTCTGTTGTTTTGTTTTTAAATGTGTATCCACATTGTGGTCAGTTATATTCCTGACTTCTGACCTGTTTGTCTCTACCATCGGACGTTTTAGTCAGATGTGCTTATGTGCTTAAGATGAACTGTGTAACACATGTGAAGCTGATATCGTACCGCCCCCTAGTGGCCAAACACATTTACAACCGAAGAGTTTGCACACAACATTGACAGCACCTCCAACAACTGTTAACAGACCACAGGGCATAATAAACAAGATTAAATACGTGTGAAATAAAGGTGCTAACTGGAGCCATAAAGAGATCTTCAGCTTGTCCAAGAGGAGAACCCTTTTTGGTTCCTGGTAGAACCTTTTACAGTTCTACCTACAATCATCTGTAAAAGTTTTCACCCAGAACCCCCAATGAGAGGTCATCAACAGAGGGTGTTGTACAATGAAACCCTGCTTTTTTTTTTTGTATCAGTTGGAAATCAACTTTTAGGGTTCTGAACAAATTTATTTTTGGTGGAAATGTTAAGAATATTTCAAAATTAGGTGCACAAACTGGAACATGGCCTTGTTGGTGGAAAAGGGTCCTCAGGGGCTTCTATCCAGAACCTTTCCACCTTTTAAAATCCATCCACGAGGTGCTACCAAGAACCTTTATATTGTCCAAGGGTTTTATCTAGAGCTCACCCAATGGTTCCATCGAGGCCCCATTTATATTCCAAAGGTGTTACCGAGAACCCACTCAACGACGGGTTCTTTGGATGAAAAAGGTTCTTAATGGAACCCTTAGCCTTACAAACAACACTTGATGAACCCTCACTTACAAAACAGGGTTCTTCAGAAAAAAAATGACTCTTCAGGAAGAACCCTTTTGGAACCCTTATTTCTAAGAGTGTGTAGTAATGTTATAACAAAAGCAAAACTTCCATGTGTGAAATTGAAATCACATTTATTGTTTGTTCTGGAGTTGATTCACTTAAAACTTAACCCTTTGTGTACAGTACAGTTCTTTCCTCAACTGCATCTTTTTCTTCTTAATCATCATTGTCATCTCACTGTCTTTTTACACACTCATTCACACACAGCACACACACACACACTCACCCACACACACACACACACACACACAAAACAGCCAGTTACACCGGCTGAGGTTTAGTCAGGTGATCTTAAAAGGGAACTCTTAACGCACCGGCCTCTGAATCACATCTTACACAGTAACACAGCCACAGACCTGCAAGAGGCGGCAGCATCTATTACCCTGTGAATGCAGAGAGAGAGGGAGAGGATCATATCTCACTGTGCAAAGTGGTCCCCTTTAAGGCCTGCTTATTAGAGTCCTTTGATAGCAGGACGTGACAATCACACTAAAATGTTTTTCCTCACGTTCAGTCACTCGCCAGCTCCCAACCTGCAACATTCTCACCAGCACCAAAGTTTCAGCTTGGAGAGACTAACAGATAAAAATAAAAAATACTCTAAGATTCACCTTGCAGGACTGCAAATACAGAAATGCACAGAGCAATAAAAAATACATAGCATCAAAGGTTTAAATCAAATCACAATAGAGGAATTAAGATCACTTATTTTTTTAACTACCTTGCTAATAGAACTGCTGATAGCTCTACTAGCATCAACAGTTTCTTAAGTACATGTAGTTATATAGTATGTATCTATACTCCATAAAAGGGTTTGGGTATCGTTTGGATTGAACAGTCATGTTTCAAACATGGGCAACACTGGAACAAACTTTAAAAGGTCGTCAGCCTACGTGGACCCTTTAGTTATTGCTTCAGTTGTGGGTTGATGTGAACACACTCTGAAGCAATGCAGAAAGAAACAAGACTTCAGCCTCAGGAGCCCCGAGGTCAAAACGACGTGTTTCTGTGTTTGGACTGAGGGCTGACAGTCCTCCAGAGCCCTGCGTGAAGTTTGGTTTGTGTTCATGTTTAATTGGAATAATCTAACCCTACAGTAACAACATGAGTCCCATGAAGCCGCACCAGGAGCCCGAGTCTCTCCAACCGGCGGTGCGTGTAGCGGATGCAGATCACCGCTGGTTCAGTCCATTGTTCAGTGTGGAGCCTTGGAGAACTCGATAGCTGTGCAGAGTTTCCTCCACCATCAGGTCCAATGTAAACAGCTTTTACAGAGGCAAGACAAGGAAGTAAACAGACTCTTTGGCACATCCTAACACGCCGACGGATGCATATAAGTCCTGATCAGACTACGACTACAGACAGGCTCCCACATTCAGGAGGTGTCTTCCTATCAAGCAGTTTTACTTCTGTCTGTCTCTTTAAAATGGGAAACAAATGCACATTTGCTATGTATGTACATAAACATACAAACTAACACACACACGCACACACACATTGTGCACCAGTGTAATAAAAGTGCACCGCTGACCTATTTTCAAACATTCCAAAGTTCTACTTTAGCTTTAAAATGACCTAGCTTACCACATTCAGATGCATAATAATAAATAAATAAGAATTTGGGATGAAAAAAAAAAAAAGGCAGGAAGAAAATGGCAACTTGAAATGTGTAACCTTGACGGTTTTCTGCGGCCCCACTTCTCCAATCCAGAAAAGGAGATTAAAAAGCGACTGTGCCTGTAACACAACGGCAGCCCTCTCTGCTGAAAACAGCAGCCTGTGGAGTCGTAACATCGTGAAAGGTCAAACTAACAAAAAAGTAACATGGGGCATATGTTTGATTGTGTATGAAAATGTGCATATAAGGTATTAATAGGTGCTTTAAGCTACATTCAAACAAAATGTATATTTGGGGATCATTATTACATTATTAAGTTAAAGCTACTACAAGGAGTAATTAAGTGGTTATGAAACGATTCAATCGATTTGACACTGATGCCTCTACATAAATTAATGAGACCATCAGCGAGAAGATTAGCTGTTTCTATATAGTTAAATTTGATGCCTGCCACCAGGTCGGATTCTCTGTGAAATCAGATAAAATGAGCCTGTGTTTACATTTTTCCCAGACAAAGTATGTTAGCCAGTAAAAAAGAAGGAGAAGGAGATTTTTATTCAGATTCATTTATTTTTGATGTTTTGTTTTGTGATTAAAAATGGAAAAAGTACTTCTTTTGTCCACAGGGGCCTCCAAAATCAACGCAATTCCACCAAAAGTTCCTTGTAGTATCTTTAGCTTGTGGGATCTTCCCTTTTTGGGTTTGCTTCCACTTCTTGCTCCTTTAACCAATCAGAATTAGTCAGATTTCGCCCATTTAAACGGGCGTTTGAGTAAGTGCTCAGTGTTGACGTTAAAAGTGCCTCTTTTAACACTAAGTGTTACCACATGTTTGACATCTCGCCCTCGAGACCAGCATGATTAGAATTGTCATTTAATCTCAGTCAGGACCCTTTAAGTGAGAGGCTGAGGCCAGCGCTACCAGCACCGTGCTGGTAGAAATGGTCAAAGTCTCACAGGTCTTAGTAACGCACTGCTCATAAGGAGAAAGAGGGAGGGGGGCAAAAGTGTAGAAGTTTGCTAAAGGGCTACATTAACCCCTAGATCACCCAGAGACTGGGAGGAGGGGTACAGCAATGGTCCACGTCATTACTTGGACATTCAATATGAACAAGGCAAAAACAAAACATCGGTTCGTCTCTCTTCATAACCTTGGACATTTCCCACAATCATCCATCCCCGGTGCACAGATAAGCCAGGAGAGCTTCGTTCCCATGGCAACGGGACTTAGTAACAGTCTAGAAAGCTGCTTCAAAGGTGCTCAGAGGGCTCTTTGGAGGGGAAACACTCCTCCTCAACAACACTTTGTGAAGGCCAAAGGAAAGAAACGCATGGACGAAAAAGAAACTATAAAAGGCAGGAAAGAAACTAAAGGGGTCAAATGACAGTGATGAATCTGAGCTTACACTGTCTGCGTGGGGAGGGCGACAGAAGCTGGAGATGGGGCGGCCTGCTCCTCTGAGACCTTTACTATCTCTGTGGCAGTGACAGGCGGAGCACACTCGGCCGGAGGCGTAGGGGTGGAGGTGAGGGCGGGTGTGGTAGAGGTGGTACTAGAGGTAGAGGTGGAGGCTGGGGCAGAGGTCTGGACCGGGGCTGGGTCATCAGCTGAGGCTGCTTTAGTTGCAGCAGGCTTGTTGTAGTTCATCTTGAGGATGTGCTGCTGGAGGTGTCTGATCCAGTCCTCCTGCACTGACAGCGGACCGTGAAACTCCACCTCGCAGAACCTGCCGCAGACAGTAAAACACATTATAGCCTTTAGAAACCCAAATCCACAATAGCCTTCTGGCCATGTAATTTAGGGTCTCATCTACATAATAATAATAATAATAATAATAATGTAAAAAAAAGTATTGGAAATCAGATTTAATCCCAATTCAAAATATCATCATTTAAGTTTTTGGACACTTCCCTGTCTTGGGTTTGAATTGGGTGCGTTTACGCTCCAAGATTTCATATGAAAATTACGCAATTAATTCCTCAAACCAGTCACAGAAAATCCACATCAGTTGCTATGTGGGTGCAACAAAAACGTGATTTAACCTGGCCGATAAAAGCTGTTGGACAGTCTTCACTGACGGGGGACTGAAGCCGCTATCTGTGTTCTCTTCACAGCCACAAAACTCCATTTAAAAAAATTAAATTTTCCCTTGCAGGACACAGGAGTTGCTGGCTTACTGCTGCCTCAATCCCCAGCAGGAAACGTTAGTTTGGATCCATACAAACATATGAAAACATGGCAATCACACAATAACACAAACAAACTAACAGATCAAGGCAGCCGTAATCCTACAACTCCCATGTCCTGCGAGGTAAAATGGCTGTTTCTGCCCATGGAGTTTGGTCGCTGCGAAGAGAGCAAAGATGGTGGCTTCAGTTTCATATTAGAAAACGCTGTCTGATGACAAAGTAAAGCCATGAACATGTTCTAAATATAGTGTACACTAAAAACAAATATTCATTTTTGTAGGTGGTCCTGTGTTTAGGTGCTAAAATACATTTTGTTGCTGTTCGCGTCCTCAGTTAGTGTCCATGTTGGAATGCCTGAGGGAGCTGTCAATCAAACATGATCTGTCACGCCCACACACTGTTGAGAGATGGTCTGAACAGCAAAATTAGTTTTTTCTAATAGTTATGAATGTTTTTTTACTCAGATTGTCATGGCTGCTTAAACTGACTCTATCTTTAATGAGAAACTAAACTTTGATATCGTAAAGAAACAACATTTTCAAAAGCAAGGAATTATGCAGAAAAGCGCTACTAGTAATCCACATCTACTGTGGCCTCAGCAACATTTTCACACAAAGCAATAAAATACAAACTGATGGTTAAATTCAGCTCCTCCCTCAGGGAGCAGCCCATTCTGTTCAAACTTTTCTACTGCAGTTATATCAGACCTTAAGCGCTCATTCATGTTGCCTGAAAATCCCAAATGATTCACTCTTCTCATGCTTTCGCAACTAAAAGTGGAGTACTGCTCGGCAGGGGGTGGGGGTGGGGATTGCTGCTTGGGGATTATGGGACTATTTAAAATGTAGCCAGACAGTTCTATTAATGCTGCCGTCTCAAAATATCTAATGTTAAGGGCTCTGAACATTTTCTCCCGAGCGTTGCGAAGCCCTGCTCTACACAGACAGGTTTCACTCACCGGCACTTCAGGGTGTAGAACTTGCCCACCAGTTTGACCAGTGGGTAGGAGGGTGGTTTGGGCACCAGGGCGGGGACGGTGCCTGTGCGGGGGGGCTTTGGAGGGCCGCTGTCCCTCTCTGCTCCATCTGGACAAGACGGGTGCTTTAAGGGCCGACGCTCAAAACCTTATCAAGAGGAGGAGGAGGCGAGAAACAGGGTTAGTGCAAAGTGAAGCTGCACCAAAATATTAATATATGACTGCATCAGTCCAAGTATTTATTTAATTATGTTATTATAGTTATTTTGTTGAAAGCCAATGAGGTGGAGTTTTCTTTCCTGTTGGCTTAGCAGCTGCTTAATAAATGTATTTTTCTTTAATATTGCCAAACAATATTTTAAAAGCCCCTTAACGTGCAGTTTACCATTTTTTATTCCCCTAAAGCATCTTTAAGGCCAGAAAAATCATCTTATTCATATTATATCAAATTTCAGACTGACATATTTGTTATCTTTGGAAACTTCGGGAACTCAACTAGAATATGAAGTAAAGTTCTGAGGGTTTGAACAATGTAATGCTGCACAGCATGAATGTGTAATGACTAACCCATCGCCAGACTGTGAAGTTTAATCAGTTAATCTTGTATTTGCAAGGTTAATTTTGTACAAAGATTCTTCAATACATCTGATGTAATACTTTTCAGAAAAGATAAAAATAATAATAATAATGCAAGTCAATTCAATGTAAAAAATAAAGGAGAGAAGGATACTTATTGCCACTGAAAACAAAGACTAACAGGCTCTCTTCCTAACACTTCATTTATTTCCCCTGATGAAACGCCTCGCTTTCAGTGTTTTTCTTTTAGTATAACAGACTCTTTTCTTTCTTTTGTCTTACACGTAAAGTATCTCACAGTTAAGCCTGCAACTGTGTAGCTGCCGTCAGTCACCTTTTAAAAAACACCTCAGGTAAGATAACATTACAAGTGGCAGCGATGTTGGTGTTAATGACAGTTCACCAAGTAGTTTTACGCTAAAATACAACAAACTGCAACTTTCTTGACTTGGAAAATTATCTTTTGAATTGACAAATGTCATATGTGTACTTCATGACCCAATTCAAATGGGAAAATTTGAACAAAAAATGATTTGTCACTCACCACTGACTACCGTTCATCTCCTTTTTGAAGTCATGTCCCTTGGGGGACACCAGAATGGGAGGGACTCTATAGTTACTTTACATCAATATTAGCTAATATCAGCTCCAACATAAATGTTACATGCCGTGGTACCGGTCACTCATTTGAGTGAGAGAGCAAGAGATATGACAGCACTTGGTCTTAACTTGGTCTCAACCCCTTGAAGTCTTGTCTTTGAGATTTTTTGATTTAAATGGTTAAGATGTTTTTCCTCAGAAGCTTAGCAGGCTGAGCTCTGCCTCAACAAGAATAAATAAATGCGTGAAACTTATGTTATGATTAGTGCTGTCAAACGATTAAAATTTTTAATCAGATTAATCACAGGGTTACTGTGGATTAATTTCGATTAATCACGATTAAATATCATTCATTTTTAATCTATATTAATCGCGTTTCATTTTGCATGAGCAAACAGACTCAAGAAAGAAGGGAATATATACATAGATACGTATGTATAATAAAGGTTAGATGTCTCCTCCGCGCTGCCGGCCAATGCAATCGCACGTCCGCACTGGCGGTCATCTTACCACAGTCAGCTGGCTCACCCATAACATTGTGTTGTAGTGGTGCATACTTTTTAAATAACCATAACTTGCTCAATTTTCTACCGATTTTCAAACGGTTTGGTTTGTTATAAATGTCAGAGGTGTAGTTGTAACACTGCACTTATGGATAATTATGTTACACTTGCGGTCAAACATCCAGAATTGTAGCCACGTTAATAACGTTTGTAAGAAACCAAACCGTTTGTAAATCCGTCAAGATTTCAGCAAGATACGAGTATTTACGTTTGTGCAGATCACTCACCTTCCTTCACATAGCTTGCCTGGGGTAAGATGGCCGCCTGGTGATGCCGTTAGAGACTCCGCCTTAAGACATCGCCTTCATTATACATATCTATGAATATATATATATGCCACTAACGGATCAACTACCCATTTGTGCATGTGCGGTGGCATGCGCGATGGTAAGTCTACTTGGACAAGACCAGACAAGACTTTCAGGGACTTTGAGTCATTCTGGACTGCAGATGCGTTAAAATTTTTAATCAGATTAATCATGATGATGGATTAATCCGCGTTAACGCGTTAATTTTGACAGCCCTAGTTATGATGTTTATATGATATATGCAGGCATATGTACCTCACTGAGCACATGAAAGCACAGAACATATGCTGTATCCTCACGTACCTCTGGGCAGGCGGACGTTAAGCTCACTGCGTGCCACCTGTGCTTGAAGCGGGAGACCATCAGCAAGCCGTGAGAGGCTGGGACTGCTGCGACCAGGCCTGATGGGAGCGGCCTGTAGATCGGTACCAGCTTCACCCTCGGAGGTCTTGGAAGAGCCCTGGCTGACCTCGCGGCTCGGCGGCCGCACCAGGCTTACAGCCAAAGATGAAGACCACTGGGAGGAGGAGGAGGACGACGACGAGGAGGCCTTCTGTGATGAAATGGGGAGGATATGGTCAGAATCCGTTGACACAGTGAGAGGTGAGCTCCTCTTCTGGAAGAGGGAAAGAGATGAGTTTCCTAATCAACAAGGGACACTTGAGCTGCCATGTCCCCAGGATACAACATTAAATATAACTACTGGTACTAACAAGCTCATTAGAAGGCCAAATATTGTACAAAATAGCAAATATCCCTCTCAACAGTTTACATAGGTACCCTCACAGACCTTTTTCACAGTAGCCATGCTGATATGATATAGCAGGGTAATGACAGGTGTTACCAATGAGACTAACTGGCCCCTCCTAAGTCCTGCCCCTTTTTGTTCTGTGCTCCAATAACAGTTACAAACTTGGTACCTCAATCAACTTTTTCTGTAAAAGTTATATTTAGTGTCACATTTTAATTGAGCAAAACATTAGTTAACTAGCGAGCTAATGATTGATGTAGATTGGCTATCTCGTTAGCTAGAATTTTGCAAACATAAGCTAACTTAGGATGTGAATATATGAGGTTTTTACAGGCCACCCAGCAACATCTTTTAATCGTCTTCAAAATTTGGTTTTCCTTTCAACACAGACAAGCCTGGCACACAGCATATTTAAGTACAGGAAACAGGAAAAGAGAAAGTTCACTGGGGTATCTAGATTTCTCAAGTATCAGCACAGAATTAAAAGGGGCGGAAGTTAATAGGGGTCATTTAAAGTCCTGTTCCGATTAGTGTAGCAGAGCCTTTCCAGTGAGCCAACATGCACAACAGCAGCACCCTGAATCTGTTTGTCCTGACTGGAACTGAACCTTAATTAGTATGACTGGTAACAGCCATGTTTGCTTTACTATTTCATGTCAACACGCTTCTGTTAAAAAGGTTTATATTCCAAAACATATGTAGAAAAATAAGTAAATACGCATGGCAGACTAATGTTTCAGAATTGATTTTAATCTAATAGGAAATGCTTTGATCCTGATAACCAATTAGGCAGCTGTGTCTGTGACATTCTGTGTATTTGTTTTACAATTAATTTCACACAGTCTGTTTTAACGCAACATATACGTTCATAACTGCTAACCTTTCAAGTGCACCTGCCATTATTAAAGCACTAATTGGGAGTCCAATTAGGACCTGACAGCTTGGGGATTAAGAGATCCTTATGTGCTGGTTTCGTGCTTTAAGTCATCTGTATCAATGAGCTGCTTTAGAAAGTAAATAGATGAGGCTTAAGTGATGTGACAGGTATCTTTCATCTGCCAATGAAGGCCATTAAATGCATGAAAGCACCACAGAAATCTAGCAAGTTGACCTTGAGTCGAGATGATTTTTGTCCAAATAAAAAAAAAAAAGCAATGCAGGGTTACTCTGATGGATAAAAGTTAGATTTACAGAGAAATCTCAGCAAAATCTATTAAGTCCCTGCACATCTACAGTCCCCTCACACAGGTGTTTTCACCTATGTTTCCTGATAAGAGCTCGTCTCAGGACTGATTCACATGTCTCTCATGCTCCTGTGAATTGCATTCATCTTTCTTATCAGCAGACTTTGGTGACATCACACATTTGCAGTAGCTACACTGGACTTCACGCAGCCAGAGGTCTGATAAAAACACCTGTGAGGGTGTGCAGAGCTTTAAGTTAAGTTTGAGTACTGTGGCTTCTAAAATCAATATGCATCTAGTCTCGCATAGCCAGACCACAGTGCTGTGTCAGCACTGGAGAAAGGTCTGGGTCCACTCTTTATCATTCTGTTATAGAGGGAAAGAAACACTCTGGCTTGTTTGTATCACTTTAAACCAATCACAACCCTCTTGGGCAACGCAAACCCAGGATGCAGCGACCATGCCCCTGCAAAGTAGTGAAGTGGAAGGAACTTGTTTTGGTGGAATACTTGCACATGGAGAGGCGAGCCCTGGCATTAAAATGGCTAAATCTCAGCAAAAGAAAATGTAACAGCTGCTAGCTTGTTTGTGTTCTTACCATTAGTGACCAGGTAAGAGTAACTTGCCATTTTCAGTGTGTAGGTTGCTGGTTTGGAGGTTGTTTTTGTTGTTTCCCAGCACAACAGGGATTTTGAAAACGGTAAAATGCAGATAGTGGCAGGAGAGGAGAATGCCACCTGACAAAGATGTTAAGAGGCAGGTTTACACCCACAGTCTACATCTGATGAGTCAGACTAATATGCATGTAAATGAACTGAGGTAAACATTTTTTAATATTACTCAGTTCACTTATTCATCATTTCTTATTTTTATTGTCTCTTATACACATGCACACACAAGGTAACCATGACGACTTAACTATATACAGTGTGAGAGATGAAACAGTCTGAAAATGTAATATGACGATTATAGTGGCCAACATTATCATAGCTAACAGTATAATTGCTGCATTGTTGAAATGCGCTGAAAATCCGATGTGAGAGTCAGACATAAAACGATGATTTATTACGGAGCAGCTGGTGAATTTCAACATTTATCTGTCAGTGGCTTCAAATTTCAAAAAGTCAAGTTCCCACCCTGCAGAAAATGTTCTGACACACGCACTGAAATCATTTTACCAACTTGAATATGGAAAACCTCTCAACAATTTGAACTGACATCATGTCCTTCATGATGCTGATGTTTTCACTGACATAAAACAAACCCACACTGCTGCTGCGACTGCCTCTGCGAGACTGTTGCTGACTTTGGTTGATGCTGGACAGTATTCACTGCAAGTTTTTCAAAGTGTGGTAATCAAACATGGTTATCAAAATGATAAAAAATTGAAACAGTAACACTAATCGTCTGGAATTCAATCCGGGTTTATCATGAAAGCTTGTAAGCTGAATATCTTTGGGTTTTGGGCTGTTGATCATAAAAAAAAATCCGATCTGAATCAATAAAGGACACTGGAAAATATGATGGACATTTTTACTGTTTTCTGACATTTAGTTGCAACCCTACAACTAACTGCCCATCACAACTTCCTAAAGCCCAGTATGATGTCTGCAAATGAATTATTCTATCCTAACCCACGAAATACTTTACCAGTTTACAATCACACGAGACAAAGAAAAGTAACACATCCTTTCCGCTGAGCAACATTAACATTAGCATTATATCCTGGAAACTGACTTGAATAGTGCTGATTAATTATCAATTAATGGTCTATATGCCTGAGTCTACAAGTCTACACCATCAGTCACTATTTGATCCTTAGATACAGGCCTAATGGTAAAATTAATGCTGCGTCGTTGGATCCATTTCTCCAGTATGAAAAAGACCCTTTACAATATGATTACAAGGGCGTTTAAAAAGGTGATCCATTCTGTATGTGTGTCACATCACAGCTCAGGGAAAAGGTGTGACAGTGACGCAAATGCACCAGAAACTAATTCAGGAGGGAGAAAAGAGAAAAAAAAAAAGCGTACGTTTTCTTCTATCAACAGCATGCCATAATTTATCTGAGGATGAAACATAAGCTGCCAGGCACCCTGGTTACTATGGCAACTATCAAGTCAATAGCTGAGTTGTTCTGGCATCTGTCCCCACAGTGTTTTTTGCTGGGTGTAAAGACACAGGATCTACAGTAAGGCTCAAAGCTGTTAGACAACACGTCTGTAGCTTTCCAAGACACAAAATGTCTGTCGAGCCACCAGCTGAGGCCTGTTAGATCTGCGAGCATGACGCCTATTCAAAGACACTGTGAAGGAAAGTGAGTGTGTCAGAGAAGTGGCACAGTAGGTTATGATCTTGTATTGTGTAGCTGCTTAGCTTTGTGGGAGGCACAAGTTCTTCCACTGATACCTTACATTTTTTTCTCTGAGGGGAAAAAAAAAACCTTCGCTCTCACAACAGCAGACTTTGCTGAAGTGTCAGAGACCAAAGATAAAGCCGAGTAAAGTCTGAGAGCTTGCTTGCTTCATAAAAACACCTGCACTGACCTGTGTTATTACACTAAAATTAATTACCAGCTTTACAACAAACTGCCTCTTCTCACCTTCTTTAGGGTGGAGCGGCTGCCCTGCATGTAGCTACGATGCATCTCCAACACCTTCTGCGGCCTGCTGCGCATCCAGGCGCTAAGCGTCTCGATGGGGGATCCATTTACACACCACTCAGTCACACCGAACTGCCTCAGGTGGGCTCGCGCGTGGCTAGCCAGAGCCTTACGGTTTTCAAAGTAGAAGCCACAGAGCTCACAGCTGGGATCTGAAGAATTCAGGAAATAAGTAAAGTGAAAGGAGGTCCCTTTTTAAAGAAAAATAGGAAAACAAAAACCTTTCAGTGACTCACCCTGGTGTCCGGGTTTGTCTGGGGAGGGTTTTCTTTTGAAGGAGAAATCATGTGGCTGAGGTGAGAAAGTCTTGAGCTGATGTGATGGTGAGTGGCCAGGCTCCGCTGATTGGGCCTCCTCAGACAGAGGCCTTTTCCCCAGTGCAGAAACCCTGAAGAACTTCCCTGCAGGTGGGGTGGCAGATGTCCCCATGGACCCCAGGCCCTGCTTGTGGAGCCTCGACCCAGACTGCAGCAAACTGAGAGGAGATTTGCGGAATTTGGAGGACTGATAGCCTGAAACACCCAAACCCTCTGAACCACCGGTGCCGCCTGTGTTCTCCCAGGGGGGACTGCTCGCTCCCTGGCTCGACTCCTTCTTCACTCCCTGGTCGGAGCGAGAGGAACCGCCTATGCCTCTCTTGTGCATTACCTCCCTCAGGGTGTCGATGGGCGAGCCATTGACAGACCACTCAGTAATGCCCATCTGGCGCAAGTGGGAGCGGGCGTGGCTGGAAAGGCCTTTGCGGTTCTCAAAATATTCCCCGCAGAACTCACAGCGAATATCCCTTGTTGGCTCCACTTCATGGGTCATGGCTGTGGAAACACCAAAGGGAGAAAGTCAATTATTATTTTAAGGATCCTTCTTAGAACAAAAGAACTACAACTATTACTGGTTTAATGCATGCACAGCATTATAAAGACACTTTGTATAATTATCCCCTAGATAGCTGATTTTTTTAACTATAACTTGGAAATGAATATACAGGATCTCCCATCAAGTTAGATGAGAAGACTGATTCCACTCTCATGTCTGTACATTAAAACTGATGGCTGATGTTAGCAAAACGCTAGTTAACTAGCTAGCTAATGACTGATTTAAATGGTATAGATGGTTTATAGATGGTGACCTATAAACGTATCATGTAGCAACATCTTTTCTTTTCAACATAGACCAGTGTAGCACATAGCATATACAGGTACATGTACAGGTAACCAGAGAGGAGAAAGCTGACTGTTGAATATCAAGCTTACTCAACTGCTATTGGAGCACAGAGCAAAAGGAGCCGGACTTAGGAAGGGTGAATTTGCTGTTTTATAGGGTACCGGACTGTTTCTGTCTCCACTGGTTGCCTGACAACTGATCTTGGCCAAAAACATACCCCATAAAATGGCAACTTGTCAAAAAAAATGAGAACAAAAGGTGCTGGTAGGTGGATTGTTATGGTTGGACAGAGCCAGGTTTGCAAGTCAGAAAGGTAAATCTGCCAGCTGCTGTTAGCCTCATATTTTCTGTACAGACATGTGAGTGGTAACAATCAAGTAAACTCAGTTTATTCACACTTTGAAATGAGGCTGAGGGTTTACTCATGTATTTTCAGATCAACTGTATCAATCAATGTGGGGAAATAAGGTGGATAATCTCCAGTTTACCAGTTTACACAACTCTGTTTTTACCACTACACCACTGTTGTCAATGTTGTCATGTGACACATTGCAAGAAAGTGAATAAGGGTATTTCCTCAAATATCTATTCCTTTAAACTGCTAAATAATCTCTGGAGATAAAACTTATGTGTCAAGTTACCTAAGTTGAGGGGCAACACACTGTCAGAGCTGTTCCAGTTGAGAGTTTCACCAGATAAGCTGGCAGATCTCCCCACAGCTGCAGGAGCGGTGACCTCCAGCTGCACCGGCTCCGGCTTCAGCTTGAGGATCAGCCCGCTAGAAGACGTTGGTGGTGCTGAGCTTGATTTAGACACCGCAGGCTGTGGAGGGCTGGAGGGCCGGGCGAAGGCGAAGGGTAGACGACTGAGGAGGGTAGCTGAAGGAGAGGAGGAGGTTGACAAAGGTGAACGAGGAGGCCCCGGAGAGGACGGGGGTGGAGTTTTGAGAGGTTTTAGAGGAAGAGCGCAAGGCAGGCCCCGTCTTGTGATGATCTCTCTCAGGGTGTCGATTGGCGAGCCGTTAACAGACCACTCGGTAATGCCCATCTGACGCAGGTGAGAGCGGGCGTGGCTGGAGAGGCCTTTACGGTTCTCAAAATATTCCCCGCAGAACTCGCAGCCTATTTCCTTTGGAGGTTCACCTAGGAAATCAGAGAAGTGAATGAAATAAGGATTAAACAGAAAAAGCATTATAATTTATTGAAACAGAGCTAATTATTACAGATAAAACCAACTTAGCGTGAATGACTTTTGATTTAACACAACAGCCAGCAGGTTACCATCGACCCTGCGAAACAAATACAAAAAGGCGATTTTCTCATAGACAGTAGACCTGTTTGCCCTTGTTCTGTTTTTTTTCTGATGTGCACTGCAAAGCCTTTGTGTGCAGAAGAACAGAGAGAAAGACATTTTTAAAAGTCTCTGTGTGTTCAGTTCTCAGTACTTTTGAAGTTTCTAGCTGAATCTGTGGTCTGAAGTTTGGTTTCTCTCCTGTGTCGCTGTTTGTATGTTCAGGTATCTGCTTTATTTTGCTAATTCATGTTCGCTTTCAGCTGAATAGGAGTCATGTTAAGAGACTGCTGATGAAAAATGTATATCCACAGTTTTACAGACACTCGACTTAAGATGAGCGCATCATCAGTAAATCAACACCTTCAAGTGGGTGCAAACTGAGTCAAGCATGTCAGCACATGTATGAAAAAGGGGCAAAAGAGTTGCAGAAGTTACTGCCAGAGATGTCAAGCCTTCACTGCCTTAGCCGAAACGGGCGAGTCATTTGACCCGGGACTGAACGCAGACTGTACCCTTTCCCATTGATGACAAAGGCTGGTTAGAGGATGTTAGTGGGTTTTTCATCCAGTGTAAAAGGGAATATTTACTCACTGTGTGGAAGGGCCATGAGCTCCCCACTACTCAGGCGGAAGACCCGCATGGAAGAAGACTTGAGACGCTTGGCAGGTGGGCCAAGTAAAGATGAGGCAGAGGAAGAGGTAGCTTTGGATGTCGACCCACCGCCAGCTGTGGTCACCTTATAGAGGAGGGATGAAGAGGAGGACGACGAGAGGCTCAGCAACGAGGACTGCTTTGGGGAGGAGAGCGTGGTTGTGAGGCCCCGTGGTTCTGTGTGGCCGTCGAGCTGCAGTGCACTGGCTTTGTGCTTGAAGTCGTCTGTATCGATGAGCTGGTTCAGGAGGTCGATGGGCGAGCCCTTAGATTCAGAGTACTCCACCCCAAAGTGCCGCAGGTGGGCTCGTGCATGGCTGGACAGCCCTTTCCGAGTCTCAAACCAGGCGCCACACAGCTGACAGACGATGTCCTTGTTGGGGTCCACCTCCAGTGCTGCACATGAAGAAGAAATAACTAAAGTCTTGTCTAGATTGGAATCCCAGACCCACAAAAAGTCTCTCAAGAGCAGTGTTGGGTACGTTACTCAGGAAGTGTAATAATTTACTTTTTACTTATTACTCATTCAAAAAGTAATACGACTACTTTACTTATTACTTGATGTCAGAAGTAATTACTTAGGTTACGCGTTATATCATTATATAGTTTGACAAGAGTAGGGACATTGTGTGAAACAAATAAAAACAGAATGCAATGATTTGGAAAAGTTTTCGACCTATATTCAATTGAATAAAGACACAAACAAAGACAAGATATTTAATGTTCAACCTGATTAAGTTTATTTTATTTTTGTGAATATAAACGCATGCTGAATTTGATGCCTGCAACACATCTCAAAAAAGTTGGGGCAGGGGCATGTTAACCACTGTGATACATCACATTTTCTTGTAATAACACTCAGTAAGTATTTGCAAACTGAGAATACTAATTGTCAAAAGTTTTGAAAGTGAAACTCTGTCCTATTCTTGCTTGATATACGATTTCAGGTGCTCAACAGTCCGGGTTCTCCAGTGTTGTATTTTGGCCTTTATAATCCATCACATATGTTGAAAGGGAGATAGGTCTGGACTGTAGGCAGGTCAGTCTAGTAGCTGAACTCTTTTGCTACGAAGCCACGCAGTTGTAACATGTGTAGAATGTGTCTTGACATCGTCTTAATGAAATAAGCAGGAACGTCTCTGAAAAAGATGTTGTCTGGATGGCAGCATATGTTGCTCCAAAACTTGTGTGTGCCTCTCAGCAGTAAGGGGTCTTCACAGATATGATGGTTCTCACTCATAGATCAATACAACATAACAATAAAGAAATCAGCTACGAACTCTGTGCTGCTCGACATCATTTACAGAGACAGATAGAAGAGCATTTGTGGGTCTCTACATCAAAGAAAACTCTACATTTGTGTGGGTGGCGAATTGATGATTTGCGCAGACATTCAAACTTGAATGAACTCAGAGCCCAAATTGCATAATGCAGCATTACTTGGAGCATAACTGTAATATAATTACTGCTTTGTTACTGAGTAAAGTAATAATATTAAAGTAATGAGTTACTGAGTAATGCGTTCCTGCCCAACACTGCTCGAGAGGTATAATTTCAACCCAAACCATGATCTTTCTCTAATCAAGTATTTTTGTCCCTAAACCTGGGCCAATCTTAACCACAGCACTGTCACATTATAGAACACAATGAAGAAACAATGAGTATAAATCTCACAAAACTTTCCAAATCTAGGGTATCCATCTAGACACGATCCTACACTAATATTCATAAACACAACAAACAAGTCATCGTAGACTTCAGTGAGAGCAGTGACACTTACTGAGGTTGAGCGGAGCGTCATTCTCCTGTGGTGCCCAGAGGGGTTTGCTTGCTGTGATGGTGGCTGGGGCAGAGAGGTTAGAGGTCAGGCTTTTCATTCCCCCGGCCTTGTGCTCCAGGGAACGCAAAGGGGAAGACACGGGCAGCAGAGAGGAAATGGGGGCTTTCCTCACTACCGAGGACGGGGAGACAGAACGAGGCGGAGCAGGAGAGGCACCAGGAGAAGGTGTAGGTGTGGAGGAGGAAGAGGGTGGCACTGCTTTCGCTGCTTTGGCCAGGATGGAGAGAGGGATGGGTTTCTCGTCTAAGTCCATGTCTTCTAAATCCTCATCTTTCCGAGGAGCAGACGGGGAGGAGTTCTTGGCTGAAAGGGGCTCCAGAGAAGGTGAGCTTATTTGGCTGTCGATGTTGCGCTCCTTGGCAATTTGGTGGAGGAGATCTATGGATGTCCCGCTGGTCTCTGAAGTTCTGATGCCCAGCTGGCGCAAGTGAGAGCGGGCGTGAATGGACAGTCCCCGCTTGGTCTCAAACTGAGCTCCACACACCTCACACTTCAAGTTGTGAACTGCAAAGCAGGAGAGATCAACAGATGAGACATTACTTCAAAACAGCTCTTAACATTGACATAACACCCGTGTTAATTTTGTCAACAACAATTCTGACAATTTTTAATTTCACGACTAAATTTTGCAGACGTAAATGAAAAAATACTGACAACAAAAATTCCCACAAAATCTCTGTTCATTATGCTCTGACAAGTAAAGACGAGTTACTACACTAAAACATTATTTATGGTTTCTTACGACTCTTAAAGAGACACTAACTCATTCAGCCATATAAAGTCAATAAATATCATGTTCCTCAGATAGTGTTTGTCTGCCTTAATGATGCAGTTTACAAAGTGAGTAGGACTAAAAATAAATTTAAAATTTTTGTCAAAATGAAAGGGATCATTCACCCCAAAATCAAAAATGCATGTTTTTCCTTCCACCTGTAGAGCTATTTATCCATGTAGATAGTTTTAGTGTGAGCTGCTGAGTTTTGAAAAACTAAACAGCCATGTCTCCTTCCAGTAAGATGATCCACTGTTGTGAGCAATTTCATGCAGGGACTATTTTCTTTCTACCGAACGTTAGCCGTATCATTGCACAGAGGGAAGAATGCATCTACTCATGGATGAGAGGCTCGGGCTCGTGACAGCGAGGGATGTAAACATTAATGGCATCTTCTTTGGTTGAGCTGTAACCTCTCGTTCATGTGTAGATGCGCGCTTCCATCTATGTAGTGATATGGTTGGCAGGTGTAATTTTGTAGAGAGAAGTTAGTTCCTACATGAGACTGCTCACAACAAGGTCTGTGGATTATCTTGAGCGATCGGGTCACGATGTCAGGATAGACACATTGCTGTTAAGTTTTTTATGTGTATTCTTTGTGGTGCCGATTGACAGTAGTTCATTATATCAAAGAGAAGGCAGACATCTTTATGGCCGATCCAAAACTCAGCAACTCACACCAAACAATCTAGACAGAAAAATACCAATACAGGAGGGAGGATAAATCTGTATTTTTGATTTTGAGGTGAACTGTCCCTTTAACACTGATTAACACAAAGTTTGCAAAGCAACAGCCGGTGGCTGAGGTTCTTTTAGAGGCCACACATATCCCAGAGGACATGTCAGCTCACTTACCCTTCCTGTCTACATCTTCACCCAGTCTGCAGCAGCACCAGCCAAGTGTTGGCGGTGCTCTCATTAGCTCCTAAATACATTTGTCTACCTCTCAGGACTTCCCAAGGGACAACCCTCTCTGATACAGTGTCACCACGCCTCAACGCTGACCTAAGGTCACTTTTACAATTTCCCCACTGACAGCTATGATAAGGCTTCGCTGTAGCAAATCCAATCCCTTGTCAACACTATGGGGTCAGCAGCATTCCCATATTCCTCCCTCACCCTTGGAGTCTGCATCCTCCCCCGGAGAGAGGCTGTCTGTGTCCACGCTGCACAGCCCTGCTTTCCCAGGGCTCGAGCTCAGACCGTCCAGAGCTGGAAGCTGCAGCTCCTCCTCATGGTCTTCCTCAGTTGCTTCCTCCTCCTCACCTAAAACATCACAGACAATATCCATGTAAGTGTAGAAATGCCATGATAGGGATGCAAAGGCTTTATTGTTATATGCAGAAATGCAGTTCACTATGTCTCCGGACTTGGTCCCATCAATTATTCTATTTAGAAATTTAAAAAGGCAGAGGCTATTTGCACCCTGGTGGGAATAGGCAATGTGCCTATTTGCAACCAAGGTTTTAATTGCCAATGTGGCTATTTACACCCAGGTGTATATAGCTTAGCATGACAGACAAGCACCCAGATGTCTGTAGCCAACTGCACAACTTGCAACTTAAATAGTCACTGTGCCTATTTACACCCTCAAGGCAGAGACAGACCATAATCTTCCCCTAAAGTAGTTTTGTTGCATAAACCTAATCAAGTAGCTTTGTTTCACAACTACTATTGAATGAAGGTTGTCCAGAGCAGGACTCAAACCCCACTCACACAGGAAATCCCTGCCTTTAACCCAGTCATCTAGCACAACCTCTTATCAGCAGTGAGTTTGTCGCTCTTAATAGCTAAAATAAGGGTGTGGGGTGAGAATAACTGAATTGCTGTTATGTGTCTATTAGTACCCAGGTACAAATAGAAACTCCAATATAAAATATAAAAATATGACAGAAAGTTACATGTAATAAAAGAAAGAAAGAAAGAAAGAAAGAAAGAACAAGATGACTGGGGTAGACAGTGATAAACAATATAAAAACAGTACAAAACAAATAAAAGTCTATGCAAAAATGACTGATCAATTAGGCCAATTAAGAAACCGAGACAATGAATCACCTGATTGGTGATTGTCTCACTAACCAGTCTCACCACTGGTTATAATTTCTATATTACTAGAATAAGTGAGCATTTTTAAGTATATAAATGTAATTCTGAGTGCCTTGAGAATAAATAAAAGACGCAGGGTGAGAGCAGAGAAATCAACTCAGTCTTGTGAGCTCATTGCCTGTAATGTATCAGTCCTTGTAATAACATCCAGCGCATTATAACGTCTTATGTGAGGAAATGTGCATGAAAATAATTCAAGTAATGAATCCCTGTCAAAAAAAAGTCTTAATTGCACTAGTGTATGAAACAAACATGGCAGTCTTGGTTCCCCCGCAGTCAGGCATTCCTGGGACAAAAGTGCCATTTTCTGCGACAAATCGGTAAATCAAAAGAGACGTGGAGACAGACAATGCTTTTTGTCTGGTGGGCGGCTCTGCGCTTGTCAGTTCATCTCTTGACTGTAAAAGAGCGGCGATGTGACACCTCGGAGCGCAGCGTTATAACACCATCTATTATAATGAAGACAATAATCAGACGAGTATTTATAAAACGGAGGAGCAAAGTAGCAAGCCGCTAACTTGACTTTGTATCCATTCAGCCGGAGTAACACTGAGCAAGCCGACACTTTCAAGTAAAAGTGATACTTCGATTATGCTTGGCTGATCCGGATAAGTTGTAATAAGATTACTGACTATCGGTGCACAAAGTTATCATGTTTCTTGACTGTTAGTTTAAGGTAAAAAACATGCACAAATGCGTGCACTTGAAAGCAGCACAGCGTGTCCTCTATCAAAAATCAAAGCAAAGTAAAATGGCGAGGATTGGGCAACTGTAGGTAATTTTAGAGATCCTGCAGCATTGAAAATACTGGACGTCATCCCAGACATGCACAATAAAAAACCCTCACAGACATTAACAACACACAAACTGTAACAACAAGATCACAACAGCCGACAAATCACCACAAAAGGAAACACCCGAAACAACACCAATGACCCGCTTTATGAGCTTCTGACATGCATGTCATGGGCTACCTGCATGGCTGTGCGCGACATTGATTTTCTTTACGTGCTCTCACATGAGAAAGAGTTTTAATGGCTGTTGTCTGTCTGTCTGTCTGTCTGCTACAATGTGACTGAAGATGCGGCTCCAGACGCGTGTGATCCGAGGGCACGCGGTGCTCAGGAATGAGAGCGCGCGGTACTCACCGGTCTGCAGCCGCAGTGCACCGGACTGCCACCGGACTCCCGGCTGCTGCTGAGGCTGCTGAGGCCAGACACTTTCTCCGCTATTGTTTGGGTCTACGGGGAGGTGGAAGCAGCCATTTTGCCCCCATATGCACCGCTAAGCTAAGGCGTGACCAATCGAGTGGAGGCGGAGGTTGGGATAAATGCACCGAGTGAGTGCCACATCAACCACGGGCATCAGGGACTCTCTCTCTCACTCTTTCTCACACACACACACACACACACACACTCTCTTACACACAAACACACACACACACACGCATTCTCTCTCGCTCCCTCTCTCTCGCTCTCTCGCTCTCTCTCACACACACACACACAAAGCTGATTTTCTCGACAGCGACAGAGTGCACAAAGAAGCAGTAAAGAGCAAACAGACAGATTCACTTGAAACAACAGTAACAGCATCTGAAGCCACATTTCTCACTGCTTTATACATTTGTAATAGTCTTCTTCATCCTTCATTACTGAGCTCCATATTCTCTGTGTCAAGTTCAAAGTACAAACACCAGAGAGGACTCGAGGCAGATAACTAAAGTCTGACTTAAGTCACAAATTTGAGGACTTGAGACTCAAGACTTCACTTGGACTTGAGACAGACTTTAAAGGGATAGTTCACCCTAAAATGAAAATTCAGTGATTATCTATTCACCCTCATGCCGATTGAAGGTTAGGTTGAGTTCTTTAGTCCACAAAACACTGCTGGAGTTTCACAGGGAAACCGCTGCAGAATCTGGTGACCAGTTTTCAAACATTAAAAAACAACCGAAAAAATGCAATATAAAATGCCCCCATACCGCTCGTCTGCTGTTTTCTAAGTCTCCTAAAGTCCCAACATGCCGTTCACTTACAGTATGTGTGCACACTGTCACACCACACACACCCAGTTCAGACAGTGTCCACATGCACAAGAACGTGGCTCCAAGCTAAGTGTCTACAGTGAAGATTTAGACTAAAAATATGGTGTAAATGACATCTTGGTATGTTAAATGACATCAACTTGGCATGTTGGGGCTTTAGAAGACTTGGATTACACCAGACAAGCAGTATGGAGGCTTGTTTGTTTGTCAGTTATTTACGTCTGAAAACTGTTCACCATTCACTTAAATTGTTTGGGACATTCTGCAAAGCTGTTCTCCTGTGAAACTTCAGCATTGTTTTGTGGACTAAAAAACTAAACCTGACTTTTAATCAACATGAGGGTGAGTAGGATGATGACTTAACTTTCATTTTTGGGTGAACTATCCCTTTAAAGGACTTGACTTTTTAAATAAAATATTTGCAAAAGTCATCTATCATGGAAGGGGCTCCGTCGAAAAATAATATTTAGATTCAAGGATCATGTTGTTGATGACGGGAGTAAGAAGAGAACAGAGTCGTACAATAAAGCACCTTAAACAAGGCTCTATGATAGTCCAGAACAGACGCACACATGGTCGACTGCCTGTTAGTTCTGTTTATACTACTTTCTGGAGTCCGCTTGGAGGAAGTGCTCCACACATGCACAGTAGATCAGCATGTGCAGTCGCATGAAAAGGTCCGCAGTCGAGTCTGCGCAGTCACAACATATGGGCGGGTACGTGGATGTCCAGACAGAGCCCACCCGTACACCCTCTAATGACGAAAGTCACACTGACCCCAGCAGACCCTCGTTCACACGTGGATGCAGAAAGCATAATACCAGCTTAACTGACACACAAACACAATGGGACCACAGCATTTAAACTTACCTAGTCCAATTTCAAATTTGATTACAGTAACACAGAAAATTAATATTTTACTAATGTTTTTTTAAAGGTATGACAGTTGGGCTGCTCTTAGACAAAATGTGACCCTTTACTTTAAAACCTAACATAAAAACAGGAATTCATCCTTTCATGACTTCTGAAATTTCTGAAAATTTCTCTGTCATAGTATTCTATATTCCTGTCTTCGTTTCTCTCTCACTGAGGAGGACAAGGACTGAGCGTGGATGTTTTGAGGAGAACTGGATACAGCAGGTGCAAACAGCTCTTTTACGAGCCAAGAAACAACATTTGGTGTAGCTGTGTTGTTGTTCAGGGGAAAACAGTACACTTTTGGAGTTGTAGGGCTTATACACGGTGTGCAGTGCCAGAAATAGGTTGGGATAATGAAAAGGGGTAAAAAAAAAAAAAAAAAGGTGTGAAAACCTGACAGATTTCAGGAGGGATACAGGAGAATTGTAACCCTGGGAGGAAACCGGAAGAGGACAATGAAAAACTAAAAGTGTACCTGTCCCAAGTTCAAAGTGCAAACACTGACTGGGTCACCATCAAACGCATCAACAACAACCAACAATATAACCACACAACTACCACAAAAGCTGCATTTGACACATTACTACTTTTAAGGAAAGAGCAATGATGAAAACTTACGTTCACACTCTTCATCATTGTCTTCCTTCTTGCAGCGTTGAGGAGATACTGGAGGCTGTGCATCAGAAGCGGCGGCACTAAGCGTCCTCTCACTCGTCTCCCCCTCCAGCTTAACTTCAATGATTCCCTCCCCATCCTCCTCCGTTTCCTTCTCCTCTTCCTCCTCACCCTCCTCCTGTGAGGAGCCGGGGCTCCGAGGGGGAGCTGTGGGGATTACAAGGTCAGGCCTGCTGTTGAACAACTCCCTCAGGATGTGGATCGGGGAGATGGTAACGTCCCAGTTAGTGATACCAAAATCGCGGAGGTGGGCCCTGGCATGGCTGGAGAGGCCAGCCCGTGTGTCGAAGCCAGCGCTACAGAACTCACAGTGCATCACACTGAATGTGTCGGGGTCAAAGTTGGCAACTGTGTAGAAGACAGGCAATAGAAGAGGGAGTTCAGACACGTGACTGAATGTCTAGTATGATACTTGACAGCTGTAAACTGAATGACAGCTGTGCTCGACTCTAAACCTTTCTGGCTTGTGACCCCTTGAAGCAATGTGTTGATCCACAAGCCGAACATGTAACAAGTTCAACTAAAGAGTGATTTTTTTTAGCCATGCTAGCAGCGTGGCCCATGGTATGGTAATGTTACTCTGTCAGTCGGCCCACCACTTTGGTCCAGACTGAAATATTGGACAAATTACCATGCAGTGTGGTCCAGACATTTGTGGTCCCCTGTGGATAAATCCAAACAGCTCTGGCAATCCCCTAACTTTTCCTTTATTGATTCTGGCAAAATTTGTGGCTGTGAATGAAATGCACAATATGTAAGTTATGCCACCAGCGGTCTCTCTCACTAGGCTTGGACGGTGTGTATTTTTTATAATCTTCTTACTTCAAACTTGTCTAAAAAGGCTAAACTCGACTACCCCACTGTACTGTAGTCCTCCCTTGAAGTAGGTGGAGCTGATTTCATAGCGACACTGTTCCCGCAGTTTGGAGACAATACACATAAATGTGTTATTGTCTGTGTGTGTGTGGAGATGATGCTCTTTTTTATTGTTTCCTTTCACCTGCCCAGAGACAGCAGATGGAAATTAGCTAGTAAATTCAATCAGGTACAAAACATCTTTTAGCTTTTTAAGACTAATGTAGTTTCCCTGATACAAATCAACATAATGAAATAAACTTAACACAAACACACAGGAGCTGCAGAAACTGCAGCTTTTATTTACTTAACCTAAACTGTACATTTACTGCCAGACTGACAAGTTCACTGCTCACCTTTTATTCCACTCAGCGCGCATTCACTATCACTCTCTGCCCCCATACAGTACATAGTAATAAGTCTGCCACTTGCCCTCTCTCACTGCTGAAGTACACACTCACTACGCCACACTATTTGACCAGTCAGTAGTCTGTGGTATTTGTTGGCTTACCTTTATCATCTGGACTAAAAATAGTCCCAGAGTAGAGGCATTTTCTTTTTACTGGTTACTCTTGTAACTTTGTCCCACAGACAAGTTTCTCAGCTCAGCTGTGCTGCCTTGTCCCCCAGTAGAATGACAGCCCTCTGGTGGCATGTGATGTGCACTACAATAGATCACTTCAATGCAACCTCTCCATATCAGTTTAATAGAAAAAAGTGTGTCTGTGATTTTGACAGTAGTGAAAATCAAACTGTCAGGATTTCTTTATACCCTGGGATACCACAAGACCTTTATACTTACCAAGCCTATCTCTCACATTCAAACAATATCAAAAGATGTAGTTTGATGATTTTGTGAGTTAGCTTGGAATCATGGGAATTATTGACTTCATTCTAAAACAACCACCATCGTCCATGAAAATCTATCTGATATGACTCAGGCAAAAATCATGTTCACCGACGAGGTCATGTATTACAGTTTGATCCATGTTATATTTAGTAACATTCACCAACTTCCTCACTGTCTGATGTATCCATCATATCCCGTGTTTTCCTGGAAGTTATAGCAACTAGCTAACAACAGCAAGAAGTGGGACGCGCGCTATCACCTTTAATAAATTACTGATTTCCCTGTTTGACAATTGTTGGAATATCTGGGATATATATATATATATATATATATATATATATACACACACACACACACATATATATATATATATATATATATATATATATATTCTCTTTATATAACACTTTTCTATGTGAAAATGTTAATGTAAATATCATAGCTTGAAATGTCTCAACAAATATCGGATGGATTGTCGTTAAATTTGCGTCAACCCTTTGTTGGACCAAATAACTGCAAAACTAACTGTATTCACATATAGATATTTCAATACCATTTTTTCTTCCTGATTCGATACTGATACCTGAACTTTAAATATGACACCTTTATCCTACTATCCCTGTATGGATGTGATATGATTGCTGTCACTGTTGTATGGCCTTGCTCAGGTTTTTAAAAATTTGGCATAAAGGACTCTGCTGGGAAGTTGTAGGGTCAAATTTTAGCTAATAAATTACGTGATATTGCATTAATGCATAGATTCACATACTCATTATGCCTGATCTATCATTTTAGGCTGTATCTGAGGCATTGCAGATACTGGTATTGGAACAACCCTACATGCACATCAGCTTCGATTGTACTTTATGTTGTGACGGTCACCTAGTCTATTCTGTTTGTTTCCACATGCACCAGGTACCTGAGGGGTAGAGTAAATTGTCTTAGTTGTAAGCATCTGGGCCGGGTGTGCTCCAGCTATATAAACCCCGCCTCCTGGCTGAGAGTGCTCTGCCATACAATTACTTCACCTCACTACATTTCACACACCCACACCATTAATCGTACTGATTTTTATACCTCATCTTAACTTTACTTTATTTTGTGTTTACTAAAAGTTACTTTGTTTAAATAAATTCATTATTATTTGCATTCAGTCTGTCTCTCTCATTTTTTATCATGGCTTCTAACCCAGGCCATGACAAATTGAGGGCTTGTCCAGGATTTGAACCTGGGAACTTGGGCCGTGACAGTGTTAAGTGCTAATAAGCAAATGTTGGCAAGCTCACATACCTGTTGATTCTACTAGGCACGGCACATTTGCATCATGCTTTTGATCCATCCTCCACACAGCTGCATGTCCCACCAGCAGCGTTTCAGAAGTGTTTCAGCAATGGGGCATTTACCTGCCTGACCATGTTGACTTACTCAGATTTTGTTGATTTGGTCCTCTTTCCTTGCTTTTTGTGGTTCTATCATGGATAAGAAGGCTACATAGTTAAACAGTTTCTTTTCTGTCTGCACAGGGTCTTTTACTTTGAAAATTGACCAGATTTTTTTTTTCCTGTGTGACTTCCTGGCTGCTCGATTGGCCCTGTGATTGATATGGCATCCGTCAAAAATAGACTCAACACGTATTTGAAGCGGAGCAGAGAGACGCTTTTGGGACGCCCTGAGGGACTGCTGGTGGAAATCACAAGTGCTGTGTGGAATGGCCATGATCAGCTCTGGCTGACATGGTGGAGCCATAATGTGACGTAGCGTGCCTGGTGGAATCTAGCCATAACATAGAGAACACGCTTAACATGATACCATTATAGTTTTCGTTTTTTTTCAGTTTTGTCATGTTGCTTATCATCTGGCAACCCCTCAGATTTATGTTGCGACTCAAAAAGCAAAAAAAAAAAAACACCCTACATTTTCATTCCACAGTATTTGTTGTACTGTGGCTTAAACAGGCATTTAAGAGGATTATAATTTAACTAACTACGTCTCATATCAGGGTCATTACTTATATTTAAAACAAAGGCAACATAAATATGCATTATCCGTTGAGGCAGACTCTGCTCATCAACACAGCCTAAAGAAATACATGCAACAAGCTGCTGACCTTTTTTTTTCTTCTTCTGGTAGGAGAACTTCTTCTCGATCGCATTGACTTCCTCTGGGGATATGAAGTGACGCACATTGTAGCTGACGCCCACTCGGTTCAGGTGGCCTCTCACGTGATTGGCAAGCCCGATGCCATTATGGAATCGATCGGGGCAGTAGGGGCATTTCCTCTCCACACTCTTGAGCGCCTCTGTGTCCTCATCAATCTCGTCGTCGTCTTCATCCAAGATGCCCTCTGACAGGAAACGTCGCACACGTTCCTCGTCAATGTCGTCGTCATCATCATCACTGTCAATTTCTGCAGGAGCAGCAGTAACCCGGTTGCTCCTCCTCAAAAAGAAAACCTTTCCATCTTTCTCCACTTCCAGCTTGTCTTCGTCCTTCACACTCTTCTTAGGAGGGAGTGATAATGTAGCACTCTGCTGTGCTGAACAGTCATCTATAAAGAAAAAAAACAACGTTGGATAAACAGACAAATCCTACTCAAACTGAAACAGTATGCATACCTTAAAGGGAAAGTAAGTTTTATGTGGATGTCCAATCAGTGTTGATGGTAAATGTAGTCAATTGATGCAATAAATTCCTCAGTGTGTGCTATATTGACAAAGAAAGCTGAGCTGTCCTGCTTGTAGAGGTATGCTGGCAGTGCCTACATGTACCGGGATGCATTGCACACAAGCTTCTGACACCTATGCTGCTGTGTATCACCACTCTAGCCTATAGCTATTATAATGTTGGCCAAAACATAGCTTTAGGTGAGAAAAATACTCAGCTTGCACACCCCCTGGCTACCCAGAGGCAGAGACTAGAAATCCAATCTGAAGTGAGTGAGTGAGCAGTGTGTGCTCAGATGACACTTTTTACCCCCTAACTTTGTTGAATAAAGGAAGCAAGCGTTTGCTTTGGCCTGAGATGTTGGTGGTCTACTGCAGCCTCTAGAGCAAATGACATATACAGCACCTTTAAAGAAGAATTTGAAAATATAAATGACGGTGATGACCAGTGATCTATTGATATTTACAAATCAAGACTCGATAGTCTAACAATGCCAAAGCTGTCAGTGAAAAAACAAGTTTAAATCGAAAAATTGAATCTACTCATGACCTTAAAAATGGAAAGTCAAATTGAATTGTGGATTTGGAGAATCCGGATACCCCTACACATTACACATAGTCATTTGCACCATCGTTTATAATAAAATATTAATCAGTGCAGCTTTAATCTTTTGTGTACGATCAGGTTGTTATTACAATTTTAACACAAAGCTATGAGTGAGTAGCATGTAAACAGTGGGTTTAGAGAAATCAGACTAATGTCTTATCAAACGTGCAAAAATGAATACTCAAAATAATCTGGTTTAGTGGTATGTTGTAATCACTTGGGTGAGATAGTGTAACAACTTGCAGAGAAATCAAGTAAGGCTGACTTAGTCTAACCTCAGCATTAGAGACTTTAGTCTGACTTTGAGGCTCACCTGTGTTTGATCGTGCTCTGGTGTGCGGTTTCACTCCAGGAGGTGAGTTGGCCTCTTGTTCAGAGCACTCAGTGTCAAGCTCTGTGCTCTGATCTTCGTCCTGCTCTTCCTCTTCACTCCCAGGCAGCTTGTCATCATCCAGTCTGGGATGAAACTTGGCCAGATCGGTCCAAGCCTTCCCTCTTCTGCTGAATCTCCTGTTCCCACCACATTTGAAGACCACCTGGCCCTTGGGACGAGCCGCAGCGCCATCTGGTATTGTGCTGTCCTTAGAGGCAGTGACACCTTGCTGGCTTTTGCCTTGAGGACTCGCATTGGTTGGGGATCCAGATCCAGACCCAGAGAGGTGGTCAGAATCTAGGGTGGGTTTAGAAATTCGAGCACCCATGTTAGACCTTGAATGCGGGCCAGTTTCATCAGCCTGCACCCCACTGATGGAGACCTGTCCTGGGTGGACAAGTTTCTGGTGTTCCCTCATTACAGTCTGACTTGAGGTCAGGAAGGCACAATGACCACAGGCCAGGGAACATGATGGTGAACTAGGGGACGGGGAGTCAGACCGGAGAGCAGGTTTTTTTCTGTTGTGGATTTTGGAGTGATTAGCCAGTGCCTGGGGGGTTCTTGTGCTGAAGTTACACTTGGTGCAGACAAAGCGGCGCCGGTAGGCAGAAACAGCTCGGGCCTGAGCTGGAGCTCGAGCTGAATTTGGAGGAGTTGCGTTTGAGTCAAGAACTGCTTGGTCTGCATCCGGTGTTGAAATTGGTGCTGGGGAAAGAGGTGGAGATGTGACTATTTCTGGGTCTGACTCTTTGCCTGGAATCGAGGCTGCACTTGCATCTTGCATAATAGCTGGGTCTGGGCTTATATGCTTCACCATCTTACTGTCGAGTTTCTGAATCTCTTTTGCTTTCCCATTTTCATTCAGTTTCTCAATCTCCTCCAAGATCTTCAGACGGGACTCCTCGTGCCTTTTGTGATGGTCTGTCAGTGCGAGCCGATTTGGCAGGTTCCATCCACACTCCATACACCGAAAACGGCCACCCTTTCCCAAACGTCTGCCACCCCCGGCCGCACTCTGACAGTGCTCAACTATGTGCTCCTGCAGGTGGACCTGCTTTTTGAAATAAATGCTACATTCCACACAGGTGAAGATTTCTTTACCTGGCTCTAGCTCACTCTCTTCTTCTTTGTCTTTTTTCCCTCCTCTGTCTCTGAACTTTATCAGCTCTTCAACCGCTCCCTCTCCAAAGTCGACTTCCTCCTCAAAATCATAAACACCTCCACCTCGATTCAGCTGTGCTGGTTCAGCAGGTTTTGATTTTTGAGGAGACACTCTTGCCCGCTTGCCGGTCTCAGGCAATGTGCGTTTCAAGGTGCCAAGTCCAGAGAAGGGCCTGAGCAGCACCCTCTTCTTTCTGCACCGCTGAATGAATGTGCAATGAGCCCAGGGGGCAGGAGGGGGACTCTCAGGGTCTGAGTCTCCAGGGAAGCTGTACACATCTCTCTCTGGCTCCTTTGTTTCTTTTCCCTTGGGCCTTTTCTCTCCCTCACTACTGTCCGCCTCCTCCTCCATTTGGCAACCTTCCTTTGGTTTTACTTTGGCCAGAAACAGCTCAGCTCGCTCAGATACATTCCAGACTTTACTGTCTGCCACTGTGAAGAGAAAACAGAGGAGTTATGAATGGAAGGAGTCTAAAGATAAAAAGAAAGATATCAAGTGTGCAGGCAGATTTTGTTTCCTCCTTATGGTACTTACATTCTGTTGGGCCAAGCTGAGATGTATTTGGCTCTTCTGTCTTTGTGCTCTCGTTGTTGTCGTTGTGCCCCTCCACAGGAGTGGGCGAGTCATTCTTGCTATGCAAATGCTGCAGTTTTTCAGGTTCTTGGTCATCTTCACTATCAAGTCTGGACAGCATTAGAAAGGAAAAACATCATGTGATATTTCTAACATATGAAAGAGACATGAAACAAGCTAAAATTACAAATATTTACCCTTGTGGACACTATTTTTTCTGGAAATTTTGAGGGTTTTAGAGGGGGTCTGAAGGAGTTCAAAGAAAAACAAACACACGATACAATATTTTCCTTGCTGATGCCAATATTTTTAGTAGGGTTGTTCCAGTACTGATACCAGTTTCGGAAATACAGCCTAAAAGGCTACATCAGTATGCAGTGAGTATGCATCAGCAAATATGCAAGTCTATTCACTGATCTGATACCACATAATTTATTAGCCCCAAAACAGGACTCTTCCCAGCAGTGTCCCGTAATTATGGATGTCATGTCCCTCAGGCTAAAGAAGAAAAGGAACATCCAGATTGTTACTAGCACAAAGTTCAACAGACAGCATCTGTGATGGTTTGGGGGGGCGGGTGTTGGTGCCCATGGCATCATGGGTAACTTGCACATCTGTGATGGCTCCAATAATGCTGAAAGGTACATCCAGGTTTTGGAGTAATATCTGCTGCCATCCGGGCAACGTCTTTTTCAGGGACGTACCTGCTAATTTCATCAAAATAATGCCAAGACACATTCTGCACGTTACATGCAGAGTGCATGTGGCTCCTGAGTGAAAGTGTTCAGCTACTAGACTGACCTGCCTGCAGTCCAGACCTGTCTCCCACTGAGAATGTGTGGTGTATTATGATGCACAAAATACATCAACAGACACCCCGGACGGTTGAGCACCTTACGTCGTATGTCAAGCAAGAAGCAAGAATGTAAAAGAATTTCGCTTTCAAAACTTCAACAATTTGTGTCTTCAGTTCCCAAACCCTTCGTGAGTGTTGTTACAAGGAAAGGTAGGTAGCACAGTGGTAAACATTTTTGAACATGTTACAGGCATCAAATTCAAAATGAGTGAATATTTACAATAAAGAATTAAGTTAATCAATTTGAACATTAAATACTTTTATATTTAGTTTAATTTCCCTGATTCAAATGTTTATGCTAAGCTAAGCTAAAGAAAAAAAGATCAGCCTTTGTGACGTCTCTCTGTAACTAACCAGCTGATTTCACCACCACACAACTCGCTAGTTCTTCCTCCTGTACCTCCTCCTCCTCACCTGAGTCCAGAAGAAGGAGATCCTGGGCTGTGAGCAGCCAGACCATGAGGGTTAGAAAAGTGCTGTAGCTCCTCCTCTGACACATGACAGCACACAAAACACACAACCACAGGAACATCACTTCACAGCTTAACAGTTACAATCAAAACACAGTCAAAACTACAGTGCATACTCCGGTTACATAGAGAGAGAAAGATGAGAGACTTCTGACTACATGCAGACTGAATAACAGGGGACAACAATTATATATCACAGATATTAGCTAAATTCTGTTCTACTGTTAGCTTTACTCTTGAGAAGTGTGCAACAGGTTTCCAATAGACATTAAGCCATGTGTTACCATCTAGTGTTTCTTTCTCAGAGTCAGAGTCCCAGCTTAGGGAGGAAGGAAAGGCTGAGGACCTGAATCTCCTCTGTGCACTCCTCCCTGGCTCTGCACTGGGCTGAGTGCCCTCCGTCTGCTTGGGGCCCTCATCTCCAGCATGGCCCCATGAGGATTTGGCAGACATCAGGCCGTCCCTCACATTTGGAGAACATGAGGACTAGAGGGAATAATAAAAGCATACACTTAGAGATCTTATTGTTGAACAAAGCACATGAGAGCGATTATGAGACGTTTGATGATGTCTTACCTGTAAGGTGCAGTTGAGGAAGGTGGGGGTGGCAGGGTTTTGTGCTGCGTTGAAGGGTGGGGGCCCATAGCTGGTCCCTGGGGTTAAGGGTCGCCCTTCTGGCTCCATGGTACCCCAGAGAGCAGTATGGAGTCCCACTGGTGACCAGCCTGCCTACATTGTGCAGTCTCCTCTTTTTCTGGAAACATAAACACACACTGACAAATTAGTTTCTCATGGCTTAAAAGTTTGACCCGCAGCCACCTCAGCCACTGCTTACTGTAGTAACTTAAAGCACATTTCCACCACAGGAACTTTCTCCAGGGACTGGAGGCCTTCGGTGGTTCCACCGCATGGTACAGGGTCCAAATTAAGTTCTGGGGACATTATTCTACCCCCCAAAATATCTCCACTTCCCCATAAACACATTATGTCCCTGCAATGTTGCCACCATGACCTATCATTTCTGATACTATAACAACATTACTGCAGCATTACAGTTATATTAGTTACGTTGCTGCATTGTTGTTACAATGGAATAGTTATTCTATGGTATTTTTGCTGTGGCCTGTTTATCTAATGCTGTTGCTGCAGTGTTGCTAAAATGTCACAACATTTCCAAAAAAATGTGGAAACATTAGGACAACACACTGGTGATATTTAAAAAAAAAAAAACAAGCTGGCAACAACACTTGGCAGGTTGCTACAGTGTCACATGCTGCAAAAGTTTCATTGCAACTACTTTTCTGCAACGACTTTGTGTTAGTGGAGGTACTTGACAAAAGTACAGGAACTTTTGAGGTGGGGCTTGCAGCTCTAAACATTTCCAATTGGTTGAACACTCACAGCATTTTATTTCAACCACCATTTTCAATCATCTTGACCAGCGGCAAACCAGTCTGGTTTTTGTTCATTGTGCTTCTGCACATTAACATGCAGTTAGAGATGAAAGCCTGTGTAAGTAGAACAACCAAAGGTGACACACCTTGAACCATCTCCATGCTTACTGTTGTTGCAGTGTCACACAAATAATGATGCCTGCCTGTCGCTTTATATTTTAGTCATGTTGTATAGTTACACATAAAAACTACATAAAAACGTAGACATTGTTTTTTCATATGTCAGTGGACTAATTTGCCGAAACTTTGTGTTTGTTCAACCACGATGTAAACAGACAACAGGCTGAAGAAACCTTTTAAGCCTAGTTTCCACCACAGGAATTTTCTCCAGGGACTATGAACCTTTGGAGGAACTTAGTGCCTTTCCACCAGAAGGACCAGGATCTAAATTAAGTTTCAGGGACATTGTTTTAAACCCCCCCCAAAAAAATCCCTGCTCAGAAGGTAGCACTTTCCAAAAGTACACAAACTTTGGGGATGGGGCTTGCAGCACTGAACATTTTTATTTCAGCCACCATTTTTAATAATCTAAAGTTGCAAACCAGCTTGTTTTTTTTTATTGAGCATTTATACTGAGGATGAAATCTGACAGGAACTGTCCTTCTGTCGCAGAAATAATGATGCCTCCTTTCACTTTATATGGGGTCTTCTTTATTGTGTAGTTGTGTGCAAGAATGACGTGTAAAAACAGCTGTTGCTTTTCTGAAGGAACCTTTTTGCTCTTTGAAAAGTAGATCCAGGAACTAAAAGTTATGGGCCGTACTTTGGGTGGAAACCAGGCTTTAGTTCCTTGAAAATAGTTCATGGGACTAAAAGTTATGGGTACTTTGAGTGGAAACGTGGCTTTAGTTCCTTGAAAAGTAGTTCCTGAGAGTAAAAGTTCTTAGTACTTTGGGTGGAAACGCGGCTTTACAAGACAAAATGTTTTTATGAAAGCCAGCAGATTGTGTGAATAAATCAGAAAGCATATCAGACAAAATAAAAGTGTCATATCTGCAGAATCTGCCATGTTTTGGCTGTCCTCAGTATTTTTGTTTTCTGCCAGCTGCAGTTTTCGGACTGTCTGACCTATTTTTCACAATATGTCTGGTCTTAAAGAATGAAATAGGGCGCCCAAATGGTTACATAAATAAGTGGCCTTTATATTCAGGCCCATGTCCTCTCCTGCTGCCCCTCTAAAAAGCAGCAAAACGCCCGGGTACATCAAGGTGTCCCACGGGTTTGGCCTCTGTTGCTCCAGAGGACGTGGCTTATATCGATCCAGTCGCTGTCAGGTGACTACAACAACAATACATCCACGCACAATGCTTTTTAGACCTAAAACGCCCATAAGCTGCAGTTTTTTTTAGTGCAAATACTCACTGAAATCGGCCTGGTTTGCGGATCGCAGTGAAAGGCTGGCTCTTTCAAGCACCGTTCGTCATACTTTGAGGACGCAGCTGAAGCTTTTACGCCCCGACACGATGCTCGCTAGAGGCTTGGACTGCTCCCATGGACAAACTTGCTCTTTTAATCGCCGCTCAGGTTTTTTGCATGGCTCCCTGGAAGATGCCAGGCAGAGGACTCCATGTTATTTGGCTTGCAGGCACGCCACGGCTGCGTACGTAACGTCGACGGGGAGGGTGACGAGAAGAGTTTCGAGTAAAACACTAGTGTCAAGTTGAATAAGTTCAACTTTTACCAGAGTCGAGCTGTTAAACGTATTTCTACGTGATTAACGCTAATGTATGTGAAAGGTTGTTTCGTTAAAAGGCGTGAATCGTGAAGACAGTTTCCTCTGCGATAAATACAAGACTGAACTGTGTCAACATGCCAAACTGATAACATTTATTCATGACAGACGTTATTTCATGTTGACAGGTTAAGTATAAATGTCAATTGTGCCAAATTAGTTTCAGCTTGTAGCATCTGTTTGTCCCACATATTCGCCTTTGTAATAAATAACATCTTAATTAAACATCTTGCAGGTTTATCTTTTGCTATGAGATAAGGACAGCTGTGTTGAGTTTGTCAATCGGTTTGTGTAACATAATTTCCTAAATGCTAGAAATCAATAAACGCTTTACTACTGCTTATTACGTGGTCCTCTGGCGCCCTCTACTTGCGAGAGATGGGACTGGAAGAAGAACTCAGACTGCTTTATTTTAATAGAAATAGTAATATACACAGTGTAGAAATACCCTGTTAGAAGTTTAAGTCCTGGCTAACACTTTTTATGACATCCATGTCTATAATGCATTATTGATATGTGTATGATGCATTACAATCTGCTTACAGCACTGTATAGTTATAAGGACTCATAATTATTCATTATTCTTCAAAGCAGAGGTTTTCAAAGAAGGAGGCGGCCTCCCCAGGGGGGCTCCAAAGAGTTTCAGATGAGGCTCAGTGAATGGAAGTGATTAAATATTACACAAGTCTTTACATCTTTTAGCAAAATAAGATCACATAAAGTAGCTAAATGTGTGTGATTTAGTTAAAAACTTAGTTCAGAGATGTAGCTGTTTACTGGTTTTCCCACTTTTCCAGAGTCAGAAACTAATTTGGCCAGATATTTTTCATGTATTCAGTCTGAAGTTATGTCACACAACAACAACGGGCTGTCTTGGCTCAAGTGTTGAGTGTCTACAGGATAGAATTAAGGCTGCAACCAAGTTTTATGGTCATACAATTAGTTGTATGACAATAAATTAATCTGCTGATTATTTTGTCAATGAATCAATTAGTTGCTTGATCTGTCAAAATGTCAGAATATTGCGAAACATTCCGATCAGTGTTATAGCTCGAGATGACGTCCTCAAATGTATTGTTTTGTCCACCACTCAGAGATATTCAATTTACTGTCGTAAAGAAACCAGAAAATATTCACATTTAAGAAGCTGAAATCAGAGATATTTGACTTTTTTTTTCTTTAAGAAAAAAAGAAAGTGATTATAACACATTATAAAAAGAAAAAAGGTCACTAGGTGACAAGCAATTATGAGGTATTATAAAATGCTTTATGGTGAATTATGATTATGGTTGTAAAGCATTATTTATGACTGCTTAAATCATAATTATCCAGTACATTATAAATATATTAATAACATGTTAGAGACATGGGCATAATAGAAAGTTTTACCAAGTCCTATGTTTAAAAAAATTACTTACTACTCTACTAAGTCTCAAGAGTCCAAAAAGAAAATGTAGTCATTATGGTGTACGGCCCATTTGATATGTTTGATTATATATATTATGCGTTCATTAATTAGAGTAATATGTGTATTTACTGTAGATTATATCATTGCAGTACATCATACAGTACTTGAGTCCTGGGTCAGGGTTAGAAGAGTTACTTTCCACCACTGCTTTTTAAGTAATCACACAAGATTTCATGCGACACAGGTCAAAGAGTTCAAAAGAAAAGGAAAACAATCATAAGATAAGATTAAGACAAATATTTATTGTGTTGAGTTTTGGCTCATCCAAGGCTCTTCCTCTTGTCACACAGATCATTTTCACGTCTTCACCTCCTGAAAGGAAGGAAACAAAATGTGAAATAAAATAAATGAAACAGTTATACAGTTGTGGAAGAAGTATAAAGGTAATAATACAACAGTGTAAAAGTACAACAAATTATATATCTTAAAAAAAATCCCACTTAAGTTGTAGTATAGTAAAATATTATCAGCAAAATGTATTTAAAGTATCAAAGTAAATGTAGTCGTTCTGCAGTAAAATGTCCCCTGTGACTGATATTATCATACGTTACACTATGAGATTGCTAATCCTGATGCATCAGAGTGTAATCAGGATTTTACTATAGCAGGTAACTTGAGGTTTCAACTAGTTTATTCCAGTGGTTCCCAGCCTAAAGCTCAGACTCCTCCAAACTGTCACAAGATAAATCTGAGGGGTCATAATCTGATTAATGTGGTTGAAAGAAAAAGCAAAGTTCCAATATACACATTTGTATTTGTTTTTGGAGTATTTTCTAATCAGTAACATTGGGTTGTTTTACCTCTTTGAGCATCAAATAGTTATTTAAATGAAAACCTAGGGGAAATGTGTTTTTGGTGGGACCGTTTACTCCTGAAATGTAGTGAAGTAGATGTATAAAGTTAGAAAAAAAACTTAAATAATGATCCTGAAGATTATACATAAGTACAGTACGTGACCAAGCTAAAT
Organism: Lutjanus campechanus; assembly: GCA_027495735.1. Taxonomy (NCBI): domain Eukaryota; kingdom Metazoa; phylum Chordata; class Actinopteri; order Lutjaniformes; family Lutjanidae; genus Lutjanus; species Lutjanus campechanus. The sequence continues at coordinate 46,414 of JAJHUR010136479.1, forward strand.
ATAATGAATGTACTCAGTTACTATACACCACTATATTTACACATACTCATGCTGATACTGATTTAAAGATATATGTTGCAAATTAGGTAGGGTTGGGTAGTAATGGATTATGTAATCAGGATTATGTAATAAAATTACAAAAAGGTGTTGTCGTTTGCAAAACAGAAACATCCCAGTGTGTTCTTGTAATCATTAGGCATGCCCTGACTGTCTTGACATGTCCAAATTGCAGGATTAAAAGACATATTGAAGGATGCCACACCCTAATGACAACAGGCCGCAGTCTCACATCTTTGACTGTGTGCTTTTAATCTCCCTTATTCTGTCAGGCCAATGCAATCAGGGCATTAAGGGCACTTTGGAGCAGGCTACATCACCTCTGTTGCTGATGTTCAAACTTTGTTTGTATCACAGCTGACCAGATTTCCCACATCTTCTTAATAAAACATGCTGATATATATGTCGACACTCTTATGTACATACCCCAAAGTGTTCCCAGCCTTTGATCTCATTATAGAGAGCATTTCCAGGACAGGCCGTGTTCACCACTTGTCTGTGCCCCTGCAGGGTGAAGTTGGCTACCAGTCGCCCTCCACCGACAGCGCAGGAGGCCAGCTTATCTCTCACCAGCCCCATGGAATGCTGGGAGGGCAGACTAGACATGTAATCGCCGATGAAGGAAACGCCATAGCCTACGGAGTTGTGTCCGAGGGTGTGGGCTCCCCGCCAGTGCCAGCTTCGGCCCTCGTAGATGTACCCGTCAGAACCTGCAACAAAGCTGTGGGAGCACAAAGTATCTTAGACATACTGTATGTATATCAAAAAATGTTTGCATAGGAGCGTTTCCTGTGCTCAAATTAAGTTTGTTTGAGCTGCTCTATGAGTAGAGATACATGTATACTTGAAAAAAGTCCAAGGCACTCTCTTTTAGAAGGTCCAACATGGTTATGTTGGACCTTGAAACAAGCAAACTTCAACTTGTTTCATCATACAAGCCTTCATCGAGGAGTCTTCGGTTTTGACTCCCCAGTGAAGGCTTGTAGCCTATGCCACAACACAGGGAGTCTTGAGTTTTGAACTGCTAACACAGGGCGTCTTTCAACTGCCTGACGAAGGCTTTTATTCTGAAATGCATGGAGTCTTGAGTCCCCAAAGTAGGCTTATATGCCGAAACACATCAGAGATGATTTGTTTCAAGGTCCAACATGACCATGTCGTGACAATGAAGGCATTTAAATTGTTCTAAAAGAGACTGCCTTGGTGTTTTCTGTGATTTTTAAGTAAACTTTATGTATATTTGACCTGTGCAAGAGAGCTCAAACCTGACTGCTTTTACCTGTATCCTATGTCATCCCAGCCTCTGTCGTCCTGGTGGAAGCGCTGCATGGAGCGCATGTCTGCGGAGCACTGCTCGAAGGTGAGACATGGCTGGCTCGGGGTGGAGGTGTGGTGGATGAACATGAAGGAGAGGGGTAGAGTGAGGTTGGTGGGGGTTCCTCTGTACGGCTTTGCATTCCACATACAGCGAGGTATGATGGGTGGGCAATCTGAAACAGATGAATAATGACAGATCAGAGCTGGTTAGTTATTGGAATTAAGACTTGATTAGACAGTTTTGGAGACTCGATTGTTGAGTCTCATTCCCAGGTCATCAAATACTTCTGTTTTTGCAATGAGACTCAACAATCAACTCTCTAATAAACCTGTGACCGGCTCCTGTCACAGGCCAGATTTTCTAAAACAGAGCCAAGTAGAGGAGCAGAATCCAGCAAAAATAAACTGCTCATCCTCAGCTTTAAAGGCATAATATGCAACATTTTCCTAAAAATAAACTCATGTTAACATAATCGATTTCAATCTACACTTATGACCCACTAGAAGTGTGTGGTGGTGGCTGGACCTGCCCTGTGCTGTATTTCCTTATTTTCTCATTATTTTTGCTGTGCTTTACCAACCAAAAACATCAGTGTTTGACTTCCTGGAAATGAGATACGGCAATCAACTATCTTTTTGGTATATTTACAAACAGCTTGGGCAAATCCTATTGATTCTACATATAAAGGGTCAGTTCACCCCCAAATCATAAGTACATGTTTTGGCCTGTCGTGCAGTTTATTCATCTAGATAGTTTTGGTGTGAGTTTTGGAGATATTGGTCATAGAGAAGTCTGCCTTCTCTCCAATTAAATAAAATTATGTAGCACTTGGCTTGTGGTGCTCAAAGTGCCAAAAAAAAACATTTTAAATACTCAACAGCAATGTCTCTTTCCAGAAATCATGACCGGGGTACTTGAGATGAACAGAGCACAGACCATGTTGTGAGTAGTTACATGTAGAAACTACTTTCTTCAAACTAGAATGAAAGTCTGCGGATTATCTTGAGGAACCAGGTCAGGATTATTTAAATGTATTTTTTGGTGCTTTGAGCACTACAAGACTAGTGCCATCTACTGTAGTCCCATTATATTGGAGAGAAGGGAAACATCTCATCTGTTATGTATCTGTATATATATATCTGTATATATTTGGGGGGTGGACTGTACCTTTAAGCAAAACCCTAATAATCAATAATCGATTATTTGCAATTTGAAAGACAATAATTGTTTCTTTCCTTGGTCTCATGCTCACCCATGTACTTCTGGACAAACTCTCTCATTCCTTCTTTCACCATAGCCACCAGCTCCTTCTTTTTCTCCACGTCCATCTTTGAGCGTCCTGTCAGTCTCCGCTGCAGCCCCACTGATTTCACCACCTGTCTGGTCAGCACTGGAGGGCTCACCAGCCCTCTGAAGTTCTCCCTGCGTCGTCGGCTGATGAGGCGCGGGGCGGTGTCCAGTCCTCCCCTCTCCAGCTGGTGGCAGTAGTACTCTGTCAGAAGACTGCTGAGCTTGAGGGGACGTCTGGATCTGATCTCCATCCCTAGAACCACGCCGTCCATGCCTCCGTTCAGCTGAGCAGTGGTGAGCAGAGACGGGCTGTCCAAGAGGGTGAAGACTTGAGGAGAGGTCACATTATCCCAGCAGCCATCGGGTCCCAGAAGCTGGGTGTGAGGGGAGCTGTGGCTGAAAGAAAGGTCCAGGTCTTTGGCCAGAGTGAGCTGGTACAGGCCCCGAACACGCCCCGCAGACTGGGAGAGGAGACCAGCCTCGATGCCCAGGAGGAGAGGTGTAAGGGCAACAGTGGTGCCATCAGAGGTCAGGACCACGCCTTTCTCTGTAGCATCCTCTTTCACCCTGTGGCGCACAGCCTTTCTAATGTAAGCTGCAAGGCCGGAGTCCAGTTCAGGACCACCAGAGCTGGCATTACCCAGAAAGTGCTGAATGAATGCATCATTAAGGCCAGCTGCTCTGCGCAGCCTCCTCAACACAGCTACTGGCTCTGACCCAGGATCCCCATCCTCCACCTGCTTCACCACCCTGATGAAGTCATTCATGTGGCAGGAAAATGAGGCTGAGGACAGGAACAGAAAACACATACATGTCTTTGTCTCTTTAGCTGTATCCAACCTGACCCTTAAACAAGCACTTCACACTGTAAATCAAATGAGAAAACTCATAATTTCAAGACAGCTGCACTCACTAGATTTTTGAGTTCTCAATCAAACACAGACTCTTAAGTTTTAAAATAAACTAAAAGTTCTGCCAACTTATAACATTGAAAAAAATCGCTTTTCTTCTTTAGATTAACCTTGTCATTATTTGGGTGTTTAGAAATTAAATGGTTGTAACTGAAAATATTAGATTATTAATCATTATTCACTTTCACCTCAATGAGTTTACTAAATCATTTTTGAAATACTTTTTTTTAAGTCTCTAAAACTCAGCGATTCAAATTTAGCTCAAGAGAAAAAAAGTAAATTTTCTCAACAAAACATTATTAGTTGGTAAAACAAACTCAAAAATCTTTTTTAGTTTTTAATTTTTACATTTTTAGTTGTTTAATTGTTTCACCTGGTTTACAGTTTCATGTTTTGTCTGCAAAATTCTTAATTTGTAACAAAAAAAAACTGAAGTCAAATAAATGTAGTGGAGTAAAAAGTACAATATCTTCCAGGAAGTGACATGAGATTTAAATCTGTAAAGCACAAGTACCTCAAATCTGTACTTCAGTACAGTACTTGAGTAAATGTCTGCAGTTACATTTCACCACTAATGGAAACTAATCCACTTTAACTCTGCAAATGAAACAGGATTCCAGTTAAATCTTATCAGGTTGTTATAAATCATGAAATACAGTAATACAGTAATCCTTTCTCAGTGTAGGGGCATCTTGTGTTAATGAAAACTGTGACAGAAATAGTGCTCTATTATAGTGAAGCTTACAATGTGCTGAAAAAAGAGCTGGTGCAGACTTCCTTAAATGTGTTATATGGTTACACTTAATAACAGGTTACACAGATGTGTTCCTTATTTGTTCAGGCATGACAATAGATCCATTACACGTGTTATGGGGCCCACAGGTGGCCCCACACCACCCTGCTGATAAGAGGAATAATTAGATAACATGTAAGCCTATATGAGCTCATAGAAAAAGTAAATATTTTAGCTATTCATGTTCAACAGAGTGAGATAATTCTGCACTGTGTGAAATTTGCCAA